>JAHPZR010029594.1:0-2500 GCA_019787425.1 Platygyra sinensis | reverse complement strand
GTCTATTAACTGGGTTAAGAATCCCAGCTGGCAGGAGGCAGACCAGTTGGCTCGTTTACAAGCGTGGACGAGAAGTTGAACCTGGGGCTACCGAGAACAACATCAGCCAGCGGTCAGAACGGGATTTGAACCCGCGACATACGGATTTCAAATCCGGCACTCTAACCGCTCGGCCACGCTGCCTCCCTCTAACATCAGTCGCAAGCACTGGAAAGGTCAAATTGTTAAAACTGAAGATTCCCGGCAGGGTTAACAGTTGCAGTAAGAAAAAAACAATCTAACAGAAGATCAATCAATAGTAAGGATTATTATTTGGTCTGCTTCCCACTTTAAGTTCTGGATTAAAGTCTACATAGAAGCAAAGAGGCCTTTCACATGGGCGCTTGTTTTTTATTTCTGTGGCATGGAGTGACTAGAAGTATTTACACTTCCCATGGGTGGGATGCTAGTCGATCCCCTGGCATAAAAAAGAGGACAGATGAGTTCACACCACATAGAGATTGCAGGAAAATTCAGTAGGCTTGGATTTACAAAATTGCAAACTAGAAAATCATTTTAATTTATCAATGAAATTTCGTATGCTAAAGGTTATGTTTTTTTTAATCTTTTCAACCAGAGAAAGCGGTTACTTCTCATTTTACCAAAATAAATCATTTGAGGTAGCTTGTGACGAAACTAGGCACAGTACACGTCTGGTTGAGCTTGCAATGGAGGATCAAGCGGAGGAAATCATTGAGATTAATGCCATTTGCATTTAAAAAGACTCCCCGCATTAACCTCAGTTGCAAGCGAGCTCCGGTCCGTTATTGATGTTTCGCTCGCTGTGCAATAGACCACTTTCGATATATTAAAATTCAGCATGGCAGCGAGGCTTAGAGGACACAAACAAAGGAAATTGAATGACCATGTTTATTCATTTCTTTTGTCTGTGTCCTCTAAGCCTCGCTGCCATGCTGAATTTTAATATATCGAAAGTGGCCTATTCCCCGATATCAAAGTATCAGTCGACGCGTAAAATTATGCGCAGTACGGATGCGCAATGCAATACTGGGAAATGACCTTACAAATCGAATCAGTGGTTTAGCGTGGTATGTACTCTACTCGACAATGATACGCGTCATCACAGTGGTCAAAACCCACTAAACCACATTCGATTTGTTTTTTACCACAATATCAAACATAACGAAATAAATTTTTTGCCTCGAAGTGCACGCGCTGCATTATGCAAAAGAGCTACTTGTACGACACAGACTTTCCTTTCAAAAACTTTTGCCACCTCTCTCAACATCCAGAAACAATACGAAAAAATGCTTGGGAAAAGAGTAATGACGCGTACTCGTTGTCAATAAGAGTACAGACCACGATGAACCACATTTCGATTTGTTGTTTAGCACAATATCAACGTCAAAGAAAATGATTTTTTCAGAGTGCGAGCTGAAAAGGCATTGCGCGACACGTTGACGCGAGCAGCATGGTATGGACTTTTCAATGAGATTGCAAGATTCGCAGCAACTGTGGTAAAATAATAAATTCGAAACCTAGCAATGTATGAATTGACGTAAGACTTAACGAAAGAAACATAAACAGTTCGATGCCTAAAGGGTATCACTTACCTGGTGGCTCCCGAGAGTATTAGCAGAACGAAACTACAGCTCAAAATCTACGGCAACCGCACAAGAACGTAGATTACGAAAACTGATAGAATATGCGAATACGTAAAATGCGGTAATTTATACATATCTAACCACGCAAGCCTAAACCACGCGCGGCCTCAACATACCACACCTTCTTTCGTGGACGAAACAACCGAGAATTCAAAACTGGCCTCTTTAGACTCGATGCGTTTAATTTTACGAAGTGTAAAGCAGAAAAAAATTACATTAATATTATAGAGCAGGTTCCTGCCAGTTGTAATGACACAATAGGAAATTATTAATTTTCTCAAAAACTAAAAATAGAGATAATACTTTAAAACCTCTAGCGTTATAAGAAGATTTTGAGAAATAACAAACATAACTAACTTAGTTAACTTTTCAGAATTTTAAGTCAGGTTTAAATGTGACACCACAACAATATGATCACAGCGACTACACATATTTACTTTTGTTCTTACCCATTGTAATTTCAGTATAGATAATCATACAGTTTCGAGTTCAGTCTGGAATTAATTTGCACAAGTCAGTTTTCAAAAAGGCTAAAATTGCACTGTAATAGGGAATCCTTGTTTACAATATTTGCCTCATTGGCATAAGCAACTCAGTTTCTGATGGAGCGACAAATAAATCAGATCTGAATATTGAAAGGTCATACTAGGATTAACTCCGCCAATGAATATGTTGCAAGTTCGATGTTTTTAGTGCTAGGTATAGTTTGTAGTCTAGTCACAACACAGGGATGTCGGAAACAACAACTTGGTTATTTAATCCACACGAAAGCAAGACTTCAACAAGCACACGCTAGGCTTGTAACTACACTTGAACTTCATCACTCTTGTATAAAC
>JAHPZR010029592.1:0-22500 GCA_019787425.1 Platygyra sinensis | reverse complement strand
TCACAAAAAATAACTCTTGCACGCCTTGCGTGCCTATGTTTTCGTACAAGGCCGCATCATAGCATTAGAAATCACTGCCTTCAAGGTTGAACGACGTAGCTCGTTTGGCAGCCAATCTTCATTTTGTTGTATTTCCGGCACTACAATAATTTTGCTGAAAAGATGTTATCGAGCCACTTGGCGAGCTGGCGACTTCGCATCCAAGAATTTTACAGTCTTTCTCATAAAACCGTGAGCGCTAGAGAAAATTTCTGGAATGTTTATTGTTTTGCGACCAATCAGATGCGAGATGAAACCGCAAAACATAACCGACAAACCGCAGCAGGGATTAGTCACGACTTGATAAGAAACAACGAGCTGGCTTTTTCTTCTATAAGAAATCTTTAAATTTTCCCCTTGGATTTCTCTGAAAAAGCTATTTTTGACCACAAACCAATACCTGTCACTTGATTCCGTCTGTTCAAAAACCAAACTACCGAATAGACCTAAAAGTGAGTGCAAATTGTGTAAGTTTACGACAATACAGGTCGGCGTCATGGGTGAAGGTTTCTCAGCTACAACAAGAAGCTATTTCTCAGAAAGAAATAGTGTTTCGTTTCCGGAAAGATATCCAGGCTCAGAGAGGCTCGTGTTTTGATGTCTTGTGCATGAGAAGTCCCGGGGTGAGGGGGATTTGTGCCAATGCGCTGCTTTGTGATTCACTCAGTTGCCAGAGCGTGGGGTTTTTCGTCGAGGCGGGATATAGTACTGAACCTATGGTAGAAAAGGAAGAGCAATACATTAATTCAAGTTTTCTACACATTACCGCACTTCGAAATGTATTTATTTGAGATACTTTCCCGTGACTCTGCCCAAGAAGAGAGGGGTACTCCCTTCTATGGGTATAGGTATGTCCAGCCTGAGAGGTTATGGTTTTTTTTGAGACATTTAGGTCAGAAATAGAGTATCCAATTTGGTCATTTTGGTCTCAAACTGGGCATGGTTTTTGCACTTTGGTCTTGAATTTGGTATGTTCAGTCTTTTTAACAGAAGCTAGTCTTTCATCATTACCGATAAGACCAGGAATCAAACAATAGTTGATAAGGCAGGAGATCCAGGAAGCTCAAACTTTATGATATATGGCACTAAGGCAGTTTTGCGATAGGGCATAAATTTAAGGGACAGGTCATAAATAGGGTTGAAAAATCGCAGATTTTGAGCTTAATTAATTAAGCTGGCCTCCCACGCAGACGTTCTTAGGCTTGTCACGCGTTCCTCCCCACGAACGTCTGCTCAACGGACAGGCCACTTCCGTTCACTGGCGGTTAGCCTTTGTTTTAAAAGAACCAATCCTGTTTAGTTAATGTTGACATCTCTGTTGTTTGTCAGGCTGTTTGCCATGTGCTTATGCACTGTTTAGGCTCATTTATGTTGCACGATATTTGCTTTCGAGGGGCAAAATATGGAAAATAAGAATTTTTCCGTGAAATGTTGCTTACCTGCATTTAATATTGTGGCGCTGGGCCCGGTTGTTTCACTAGAACTATTTGTAAGTAGAGCGTATGTTGCTTCTTATCACGCAAATCGTATTTACCTACGTCCGGTTTTTTCTTCGGAGACGCCGTGCTTTACTTCGAGAAAGCTACACCTTTCTGTAGTGAGGTTTTTAGTCGGGCGAGGCCGACTTTAAATTTACCCTGCATTTCTCCACAAAACTCAGTCACGTGCAATGGGGAATACCGCAGACCCTTCATAAAGGCTCAACCTTCTTTCCACTTTCCACGATGTCGAAGTCGATGGCGGATACGTCGAATATCTTAGCAAATAGTGTAATTTTTTCTACGCTCAAACATACAGACCCACACACCGTTCGCGGTAGATCCACTCAAGAAGACGGCGTGTGTAATGAGCATATATTTCGAAACGGGTCGTTCCGCGAACTCAAAATAGCAAAAGAATCAAATGATTTAGGGGATTCAGCGAAGGTCTTACCAGAATCATACTAGAAATCAAATGAGTTTTGAGTGAACAGAAAATGTGGACAGAATATCGCTACAGACGACAGAAGAACATTTACTGATAAAGGCCAGGTGCGTCGCATTCAAACTTTAGGAAACGACAACAAAGATGCCAAATAATAAATTCAGGTCTCGTTACATGATGTTTGCTTATCACTGTAATATTAACAGTCCTGAGTACCATGTGCGAAGACGATTCGGTCGTGAGCCCAGCAGAATACCTGTAAAAAAAAACTAGGAAAGCTTTCACCTAAAAACCAAAGAAATAAAGAAATTGGTCTACAGGCATATACAACACGCAACGCAGTCAACAGACTTGTGCGTAATGAGTTAAATTTAAATCCTGAGCCTGTGGTACTAGAACGATCAAAGCAGTCAAAGGAGAAATAAACCTATACATCGAGCTCCAGGAACATAAGCTCGATTTGATAGCTGCAAGAAACATTAGAATTTCTCTAGACAAGCATATAGCTTGCTCGAAGTAAAGCCACGAAACGTAGGAGGACAAATATGATACCTCAGATAAGAATCTACCTACTGTACTTGCAAACAGTTCTAATCATAGCCGGGTCCGGCGTCACAATATTACAGTATAGAATGCGAGTAAGCAACACGTTCACAGTCACAGTAAATGTCATATTTTGTCCCTTAGACGCAAATACTTGGAGACCTAAGAACAAATCTTACAATAGAAATGAGCCCAAACAATACACTAACGCATGGCAAATTATAGAGGTGTCAAACGCAACGAAGCAACACGCAGATAACAGCGCGCAGAAATCATGCAGACCTATGACCTCTTAAAATTTGCCTTAGCACGATCTAACGGCTTTAGCTTTCTCCTAATAACACAATACGAAATGTCCTTCATAAACAAGAGTGAAGCGACAAAAAGGTCGAACGACCGAAAAATAAACGGCAAATCTAGTGTACAAATGGCACGAACCGAAAAGAGTCGTGTTTGGCCTGTCTATTTTATTTCCCTGTGATAAAAATCTACCTGCTGTACTTGCCGTGACAGTTCTATAATCATATGGATGAGCCCAAACAATACACTAACGTCCGGCGTCACAATATAGAATGCGAGTAAGTAACACGTTCACAGTAAATGTCATAGTTTGTCTCTTAAAAGCAAATACATGGAGACTTAAAAGCAAATCTTGCAATAGAAATGAGCCCAAACAATACACTGACGCATGGCAAATTATAGAGGTGTCAAACTCAACGAAGCAACACGCAGATAACAGCGCGCAAAATCCATGTAGACCTATGACGTGTAACGGCTCTAGCTTTCTCCTAATAACACAATACGAAATGCCCTTCATAAACAAGAGTGAAGCGACAAAAAAGTCGAACGACCAAAATATAAACGGCAAACCTAGTGTACAAATGGCACGAACCGTAGGAGTCGTGTTTGGCCTGTCTATTTTATTTACCTCAGCAAAATAACATGCGGAGCCTGTAAATGATAAGACGTGGTCAAACTCAAACGTGAACAGCAAAGAAAAGATGATAAAACATTGACTGTGTTGCAGAGTAAACTGACAATGTTTTGAAATTATGTGTAAATACCTTCTTCATAACTTTTTTTTTGGAAAACGCGAAACCTGGCTCGGTCGAACGACGCTAAACGGTCGAAAACAGGGAATAGCCTTTATAGGGGACAAAACTGAAAGTACGCCACGCCCACAAGCGGGGACCTTGGACAAACAAGTAACTGGTCAAAACTAGTAGCAGCATATCTTCCAGTAGCCTAGCCTGCGTGCCAGGCCGTAGAAAGGGAGGGAGAAAGTCGAAATGAGGACAGGAAGGAGAAGGTACCGCGCGCGGGATCTTCCCCTGCGTCCGATCTTCTCGCGCTTCACTGGCTCGTCTTTCCCCTTTCCCTCCCCTTCGGACGCCTGCCACGCAGGCTCCCAGTAGCCCGACTTACGATCTTAGATCGTCTTGTTATGTTTCTTCCATCAATTTGGTTGAGCTTGTGTTTCTCGAGTTCGATGAAAAGGTTTATTGCTCCTTTTGTCCCTTCTGGCACCACATAGTTAAAATGTAGTTGTTTACGTGCGAATCAGTTCACTGTTTTGCGTGTTGGATATCCCATTGTTTGACTTAGCTCTGGCAAGACCGCACCGGTTCTCGATGTGGATCTTATCAGTTGCCGATACTTCTAAAATAATATGTACGTCTGCAGTTGCTGGTGGAACTCGTATGTAAGTGAAAATTTTAAACATTTTGCGGCACAAATTTCTCGTGTTGAAGCGTTGGGTCAAAGTCGGTCAAAGTCCAGCTTGGCCCAGATTGGCAGAGAAGCTATGATTGGCTAACCGTCAACGAACGGATGTGACCGGTCTGTTGAGCAGACGTTCGTGGGGAGGAACGCGTGACAAGCCAAAGAACGTCTGCGTAGGAGGCTATAATTAAGCAGGAAGCAGGGTAAATGCTTCGGGAAGCGGGCCGTACGGCCCCGCCAATTTTTCATAAATTCAAATTATTGTGTGTGAGGCTAAATAACGCTAAGAGGTAAAAGCATTTTACGCATAATTTTTCTATTTCTGTGCCAGGCAGTGCTTGATTCGAATGCCTGCTACGGCACTCTTCGTTTTGTTGTCGTTGCTGCAATATATTTTTCTTTTCAAAAAGGACGTGTTACGTGTGGCGAGAGTTATGCAACTATTCACACAGTCCACCTTCTGCTTATTTATGAGCCAAAACACAAATGCTATCGGTGTTTTCATGGAAACCAGCTCAGCCACGGTACGTCAAAACAAAAAGTTTGCTATTTCTAAAAAGTTATACGACGCGCTCCACAAGAAGTGACGTTTCACAAATTGTGGCGGAAAATTTGACAAATTCAATTAAATCTATAAAATGTCGACACCTTAGAAGAAAGTCATATTGTACCTCTTTTGCAATATAGCAAGGTTAAAAAAATACAATTTGATGCATTAGTTACCTTCCACAGAATATCGTTTCTGTCAGTAGTATAGTCCAAGTTAAGCGTTCCAAGTGCGTGTTCTTTTCCCTTAACCATCCACAGAAAATCGGCGGGATTGTTATTTCTGACAAGTCCAATTTCACCAAAGCTATCTTGCCGTTGTGATCTTAATCACATTTAAATCAAGCAAGGAGACAGATATCTTCGTTTCTTTAGAATCACAGCGTTCCAGTCTGACTTAAAACATTCAAGTCTCTAGTTATTTCTGCCTTCAGTGACATTTTAAGTTCCATTTGATTCCGTGACTCGAAATTAAATTTAGTTTCAACAGGATGCTTTTGCTGCACATGTTTATCTTGTGAATTACAAGCGTTACATTGATAACTTTCGTACTCACTATGTCAATAAATCACTGTAAAACGAAAAACAGTACCATTTCTTTGTTGAACTTAACAAAACTAACTGCCTCAATTGGCTTAAAATATCTCACTGGGGGTCAAATCGTGTGGTGTGGCGGCGTCTCTACCTCGAAAATATATTTCCCACGAACTATCACTATGCGATTAGAAGTCCAGTTCGTAGTTTTCTTGTGTAATATACCGATAAAGAGAGTTTCAATCGATAATGGGCCCTTTGCAGTTTACGATCACATGGTACAAAAACCGCCATGCTGGAGAGCAAACTGCCCACTGGGACCTCCAAAACAAAGCAACTTAACTAAATATTCTTTTGTTTTGGAGGTCCCAGTGGGCAGTTTGCTCTCCAGCATGGCGGTTTTTGTACCATGTGATCGTAAACTGCAAAGGGCCTATTCCCCATTTCGTACAAGGCAACAATTGAAATATTGCATTTCGATGCATAGAATTTTGCCGCCATATTTACATTTACAATAGCCCTTTTCACGGTTAGCTTTTCTCATTTGCATTACAATGAATTCTAGCATGTATGTGAGGCAATTTCGGGCTATTTTGCAGTTTTAGCCCGAAATTGCCTCGCATCCACGTTGGATTACATTGTAATGCAAATGAGAAAAATTAACCGTGAAATGGGCTATTACGATCTTTACTCTGATTGGATTGGATGCAAGTGAAAGATCGGAATTGTGAGGCATTGAAAGGCTTACTATATGTCTTTCCCCAATGAACATGCACCGGTTGAGCCAAACATTATCAGCATCGAAAACTCACTGGTTCGGGTCTAAGGTATCAAGTTCCTAAGTGATCTGCTGAATTATCTCATAGTCCTTGCAAAATTGCATATCTGGTCAAGTCTGCACTATGCCGAAAGTCCTAATTTTGATGTTTTTGAAAAAGATGGTTGATATTAAATCAGTCGAACTGAGAAATACATAGCTTCCAAAAATAAAACGGAGAGAAAATTTCAGGCAAAATGGCAGGTATATATAAATGATAGATCAAAAGTGTATATGTAGAGAAAACTTTTTATGTGATTCCTTAAGAACGAGACCACGCTAAGATGTTGTTGTATTTCTTAAAATATTCTTACTTTTGTCAACGAGTTGCTGGCAAAATTTGGATACACTTCTCATAGTTTTCAGAAACAACGGCATTATGCTGCAAAATATTAGTATTATGCCAGCATCATGCTTGATGCTCCAGATATAGTATCATGCTCGAAATTACGCCGGCATAATCCGACAGATCCTACATTGCGGTCGTCATTTCTTTTGAATGTCAAAAAAGAAAAAGAAGTGTATCTGGTCGGTACAAACACCAGGCAGCACTTGTACATAAAAGACCTGCTCACTGAAGCCGTTTCTGATAATTAAACGGCTGTTATAAAACCACATACACGGGTGTCGAAGCGGAATGGAAACCTCGCCTGTATAGAGTTGGTTTGTTTAACACACGGCACACGATAACGCGTTGTCGATGGATAATGGCATGAATTGACCACAGGGTGCACACAATCTTGCTGAGTAGGGAGAGAGTAAATAAACGAATGAGAAGAATGAACAGTTTACCTTTGTCTCCTGTTGTCATCTCTTTTATGTTACGCGATTTTACTGGGAAAGCCGCTGCTTACAAATCCTGCGTAACACTGTAGCGGTAAACTCGTACCTAGGCCTTTCTGCGCTTAGCCAAAAATTTTTAATTCTTACCGGTATTTTTCTTAGTATACAAGTTTTTTTACAAGTTTTCCACATACTATATCTGTTAGAGCATTTTTATATATAGTTTCTTTCTTTTTCTTTCCGTGTCTGACCTGTAAACTAGCTTTATAGCTAAGTGTTAGTCGCGTTAATAAAGTATGTATGTATGTATCTATCAGGGGGGACTGGCAGCGAGGCCTGGAACCGAGTTTCTATGATCGCCCAAGTTAAGAAATCTGGCCGAGCGAGACTAAGTACTGATTTTTCGAGGATTTTCGTGGGAAAAAAAACATGGCGAACTTTCGCGGAAAGGGTTTTTCAAATTTGGTAAACGTTTTGCTTGTTTCACGTTCAAGCATCAAAGGAAAAGTTCCAGTTGTCCTACATCTAAATTCTGGACATTTTGATTGAGCCGGGATAAGTGTTACACTGAAAAGCTGTGAGCGGGAACTCCACTACGCACTACGAAGCAATGTGGATCGATGTTCATTTCAGTGGGAGCCAGATTGCAGTCATCACGGTGAAATATCAGTTTCATTCGAGCACTTTTTGTGTAGTGGTGTAATATCGACGGGATAAACCGAAATATTTTTGTGTTTCTGGACTCCATGTTGGTAAGGGGTTCCTTATTAGACAGCTTCGTAACCCGTCACTTTTCTGTTTGCACTTTAGCTAGCAGAGTTATTTTGAGTTATATATAGCAGGTGCAAGGCTTTTCTGTTACATTAGAGTTGAAGATTTAGCCTCTCACCTAATGACGTATTACTACATGAGGTCTGTTTCAGTTCAGACAAAGCATCTGGCACCATTTACCAAAGTAAATATTGGAGAGGTCCCTCAAAAGAATTGAGAATCATCACCACCTATTTGGTCCATACGTGAAACTAATGATTTCTTTTTGGTTTTTGTTTCTTGATAATCATCCTCTGACTTTTGTTTTGATCTTCTAGACTTCCAGAACGGCTTAAATAATAGGCTCAGTCAAGTCGTTGAGATCCTGTGTGCAAGAAGTTTGAATATACTACCTCATTTTGTTGCCCTTTCTGTAGTCCCTGTTACTATATTGTTTTGCGCCTCTGAAACAGTTTTCAATCAGTTTATCAGAATTACCATTTGAGACAAATGCTATTAGAGACTGCATTCATTTAACTTAACTTTAGCCTTCCTTGTCTTATTTAAATGCCCTTTCATTAACAAGGGAACTAGCCACCTATAGGAAACACTTTAGGCCAAATCTAATGTGTTTAAATCCTTACTCATCTCTTTGCCTTAAAAGAATAAAACAAACATTCCTTGCACTTGATACAATGTACTTCTTGTTATTCTCCAAAGCCTTGGAGCCAAGTGTCTAAAACTCTGTTGACTCAAGTTTTTCCAGGCTAAGGTCAGTTTTCTGGATTAATGACCATTTTGCCCGTCTACCTCATTACCAGCTAGCACACACATACAGGTAACATGGGTCATTTACCTTCCCTGGGTCTATTTCATATCTCCCTTTGCAGATAAATTTATGGCAGCCCTATTCTGAGATCCAGACGTATGACAGTTTTCTTCCATCGCAGATAAAACTGATACTTATCACCAGTACAAGCCAAAGCATGTGAGCATAAACTGCTTTCTTTATTTCCACGGGTCAAGAAATTGTAAATTGGTCGTAAATGAAATTAAATACGTCAACCTAGTAAAAGTTTACATTGAGTCTGTGCCCTGCAATTCCATTTTGGGCATTCCTGCACAAAAGCTCAAGCAGGAAAATGCTTTCAAATTTGAGAGTTCAAACTGGTACTGAACAGTAAGAAACAGAGGTTTTCAAAACCTTCACTATAACTGCATTATTGAAACATACAAATCTGTAATTGCGTTCCGATTTTCAAGACTAAATCACTGTTAGAAAGTCTTCAAACTCAGCATATTACAGCGAAATCATAAAGTAAATGCAGCGTTTAATAAGTACATTAAGACGGACAAAACTTTAGATACAAAAGCTTATTTAATGTAAGCTCAAGTTTAAACATACAACTAGTCTGAAAAATTGGGAAATATAATTCAAACAGCATTCAAAGACTTACATTCGGAGGCAGACATGAAACAGTTCGACATCGCTATTTTCCACACCGAGAAAGTAGAGAAGAATAATTACAAAGGAAATCTTCTCTTTCGACGGTGTGCCGGAAGATAGGAGGTATTGAACCTTATTCCACAGCAGAATAAAAGCAGCTTGCAATATCTTCCCGCAACTAAGCGACGGAGAAATGTGAAATTCGTCACGCTCAGCAGGAAATATCAGCCTGAAACTTGTCGCTTCTCTGACACAAAGTCGGCCCTTCATTCCCTTAGTCCTGATTGTCTCAGAGCTGTTGCTAAAAAGTACTATAGAGCGAGTAAAAAACATTGTCGAATCGAAAGAGATCATGAACAGAAATGGCGGCGAAACAAACTGCGATTTACTCGTGGCGTTCCCGTTTTGCGCATGCTCGCTACGGTTATCAAGTGATTGACAGATTTCTTTACTGGGGCGATCATAGAAACCAGAAAAGCGGCGAGATCAAAGGTAGCTGCCCGCCTCCCTGGTATGTATGTATGTATGTTTGTATAAAATTTGACAAAGGAGGCAACTCTTTGCCAAAACATTTTGAACGCACTGGGAATATTTGCTAGAATCTCTGAATTTCGTTGCTTTCATGAAACCAAACAAACACAAAATGAGGTCGGAAGGTTTTTCTACAACTTGGCCGAATTTGTTTTCGAATACTTTTGCAACAGTCGGAGAATTTTGGCGAGTTTTGCAAAGTTTTGTCTCAATTCGCTTTTCGCAACATGATCATACCGTTACCCGAATCCCAAACACGTCATCCAGCGCGCGCTCGCGCTCTCCTCACTCTCCCACACGGGTTTTTTTTTACGAAAAAGGTTTTACAAAATCTTTCCATAGCTCCCATTTATTATCGCGGAGTCTCGCTAAAACGCTTCAGGTATTTTATTTACGACAATTTTGTTTCCGTGCGGAGATCGGCCGACTTCGAACACATAAGAAAAACAACGAACCAGAGGAGGAGTTTGTAGAGATTTGTCGTGTCAAGACATAAAAGGGGTGCCAATTAGCTATGTGGAAGAACATTGGTTACTGGTAGGGTTTCTGGCTCATGTACCTTGTTTGTAAGTAAGCTTGGTTTCAGTGCTTTGCTTTGAATGCTAAAATCAGGAAAGATTTCTAGATTCGTGACACCCATGCCAGGTGATATCCTTAACGAAAGTGCTACTATGATCAAATTTTTACCTTTTGCACTAAATATTTCCACTCGAGAGCGATGACTGTAATACTTTAAATACACTTTATGCAAGATTTTTCGGTTATAATTAAAATCTACTTACCTCTCAAGAAAGAACAATGACAATTTCTTCATGGGATCCAAATACAACACCATTTGAAGCTCGAATGATTGGAGAAATCCGCCTCAAAACGTTGTTTCAGCGAGAGGCGACGGCGTCATTTTCGAAAATTTTGTGCATTTGCGCGCTTCTCTCGCCGTGACGTCATAATGGCAATGAAAATTTTGTGCATTTGCGCGCTTCTCTCGCCGTGACGTCATAATGGCAATGAACCACAGAACAAATATGAATTATTTCATAAGTACTTCACACAGGTAGCCTCTATTTACTAGCAGTTTCCATTGGAAAGTGAAGTGCTGCGAGTGCATGTGGAACATGTCTTATGACATTTAGGAAGTATTGTGGAGGGATGAGTCAACATGAGCTACTAAAATAGAATATTTTGCCAAAGGCTAATAAGGCTAAAAACTTTTCTGTTTTAAAACACGTACTGGGGTCGACACAATAAACTGTTCACTCATGTTCACGGCCGTTGGCCGTGACCGCATCACATCACGATTAATTTATGATAACAAGATATTTTGTGCCACGCTGTTTTGACTTGTTGGATGTTTAAATGCTCCTTAAAAATCGTTTTACGGTACAGCAGTTGTCAATCACACGCGACCTTCTGCGCAAAAAAAAAGTCTAGACAAAACCTTTTGGTGGACGTCAATCATCCTTGCCGACCGTATACAAAATTTACCTGAAAAAGTGAAACGTTGAAGCAGTCCTCTCGTAAAAATTATCATTTTACTTTCGACATGTACGGCTAGCTCACTAACTTACTAACTACATCTTTGAAATCTATAAATGTAGCCGTTTGTCGGGTCAGCTTAGCTGCCTTTTTACTGACAAAAACAATTAAAAATTCGCATGCATGAATGAGCCCGATAGCAAGCAAATTAATCAACACGCACGTATTTTTCTTAGGGCTACCGACTGAACAAAACTTAATTCTATAAAACCAATAAATCATAACCGTATTATATGGTTTGTAAGACGTTCAAGTCTTGTTCAGTTGGTAGCTCCAAGACGAACACCTGCAGAAATAATTTGTTGGCGTATAGATTTGCTTGCTCTCGGGGTCATTCATGAGGGTCCAACATAGGCTTTGTCAATCCCGCTTCCCACCACTTTTTTTGCTTCATCCCGCCATCCCGCCCAACGAAACGTTTCCATCCCGATCCCGCCTGCTTGTACGTTACTGTTAGACTAGTCTTAAAATGGATCGAGAACACTTTGTACTGCTTTGAAACAAAAGGAAATATACCGGAAATAAGAACTTGAAACCCGCAATGAAATGTGAAGGGCCAAACTAGAATGACAACTTGAAAAACGTCGGGCCGAGGGTTTTCTAGTTTAGGCCTTTTTGTGCGAAGCAAGTGGTACATAATGCTTAGAAATCATCTATGTTCTTTGTGTTATTGCCGGAGAAACTCTATCCTTTACATAATTTGTAATTTACAAATTTGAATTCAGAGTTCGTAAAATTATGATAAGAAAAGAATATCAAAAAAAATGTGATACAACCCCTTTCCGCGAATTAAGTCAGAATGTGCGGAACGGACAAGCTTATTTGCAACTTAAAATAAATTTTTCAAATTGGGAAAATTTACTTACATTAGGTAGACTCAAGAGAAAATGATTTTCTCTTGTGGGCATACATCTCAAAGTGGAATGCGCTATTCAAGTGTTAAATTAATTGAAGAAGTTGAAATTTTGATCGGCAGGTCCCTGGTGATACTGGTGTGAGTCCTAGAACTTGTCCATTTGCAAATTGAAACTGTAGATAAACCCGAGGTTAAGTGAGTTCTGTGGACTTTACAAAACGAATCGAATTATGTAGGACAAGGACGCATTAATTGCATGTCACCGGTAAACCGGAAATACACAAGTTATTATTCCTTTCATATAAATGATTATTATTCAGTGTTTTTTTTCGGTCATGAAATGATTTTTGTGATCCTCTATCCCGCCATGGATTTCAAAACATCCCGCATCCCGACCGTGAAAAACTGCGTATCCCGGTCCCGAGAGGATCATTTCATCCCGCATCCCGCTTCTAATTTCCTTTGTATCCCACATCCCACCTCGATTTTAAGTCCCATCCCGCATCCCGCCAAACCTATGTTGGACCCTCATTCATGCATGCGAATGAGGTGATTGACGTCCACCAAAACTCTGGTTTTCGTGCTGAAGCTCGCGTAAAGGGCTTCAAAGCATTTCAGAGTTCCAGGATATGCTTCAAATAATCTGAGAAACAAATCGGCTTTAGTCATGGGAATTTGTACAACCTTCACTTCCTTTCAAACTCTTCGCCTGCGAAAACGTGACTTTCTACACGACACAAATGCGGTGATATACAAACATCCAAAATTTTTCAAATGAGCCTGGTATCTGGCGCTGGGCACCCAGGGTCGCACCCAGGCTGGTCACGTACGCGACTGAGATTAGTCTGTTGCGAAGCCTGGTGGCTTCGCAGCAATAAAAACGTTCGTGCGAGAATTTATTCATTGTAGAGCATTTCTGCGATAACATTTTGAGTACTTAGGTCAAAATTCAAAGAATAACTAACTTAACACGGTGCAATCGACCGTAAAACGGCCTTAAACGGCAGATGTTCAAAACCCGGGGGGAACTCCTATATGCAAAGGTTGAGAAATACTCGTCGTCTCGGGTACAAATCAAGGATTTTGGTGTCACTTAGGGTGTTGACGACGAAACATCACCATTTTTGGCTGTCAAAGTATCGTTTAGGATGCACTGGAAGAAATAATAATTAAGGTGGCTCAAAACAGTTTCCAGCACTTTCCAAGACGTAGATTTTGATGGGTCATTATTACCAGTCTTTATCAGTTGATGCTACAATCATGGTATCAAAATACTGCCCAATCATTGGTGGACACGTTAGTATTATTTTCGTGACACAATAGGTTACCATAGCAAAACTATGTCCTGCTAAAAAAAACCCTTAATTTTAGCTTTAAGCGCTTATATTTCAAAAACGGCAAGGTGAAATTTTTTCTTATTACAGAATTTTGATAAGCAAGACAAGATACAACATTTGGCAAAGTTTAAAAAAACTCTGTACATGGGGTTCAGAGCCACCTTAAATTTTCGAAAATTTAAGGTGGCTCTGAACCCATGTCGAGAGTCGCAGTGGACCAGCCTAAACAGCATACCGATGACGCCATCTGGATAGTTATCCCCAATAAAGATCAGGATGCTGCAGTGTCTGTCAAACGGCAACTTAGAGATCTTAGCAGCAAGGTGAAAAAGACCACTCAACCCGTGTTTACTAGTCGCAAGCTCAAACAAGATCTAAGCCATCGTGAGCCCAAGCCTAACATCGTAACCCAGCAATGCGTTGTTTATATTTTCAAGTGTGACCTGTACGATGCAGGTTAAGTCGTGTACACACAGGGCTACCTTCTCACGCGAGTTGAGGGACGCCGTCAAAAGGCGTCATCTATGTAAAAGCATTATTACATAGAACATAACACTTCTGTTCCGAACAATTTCCAATCAATGTAATCGAGAAATGCACGAACAAATTTGACTGCCTTGTTAAGGAAATGCTGTGTATTCCAAGAACTTAAACCAGCATTGAATGCACAGTTGGATTCTCTTCGTGCTAAAGTATTCATGTAATTAGCTTGGCACTCTTTTATCCAAATTCGCTTCAACTTAACCTTTTCACAAACCGCATTTTATCTTTAATTATGTAACCTTGATAATGGCGCAAGATGCACAGAAACGTCGGTTTTTATCACTTATATTTCTTGTCTTGTGAATTCTCTTTTATGCAACCTATTCAGCTTCTTGCTATCCGGCAGACTTCAAGCCCTGATGCCATATCGAGGAACAATAATTAAGATGAGACATAATGGATGAATTATTACGTTACACAATGTAGGTTCGTTAGTCTAGAAAATGCGTCCAGCTGCTTTCGGATTTTCTTGATGATTTTTCCAATGTGTCTTCCAAAATTCAGAGAGTCATCAACAATTGGTTTGCAGTATATTTACTCTTTCAGCAAACAAGGAGAACTTGATATTGGGCTTATAAGACAGAACCACAGCCTTGCTTTTTTCACTGTTAGGGTCATCCTATTATTTCGCCACTAATTACATACAATCGAAAGTTCCTTGTTGAGAACATTTCCAACAACAGCTGGATCAGAGCTGATTATCTTAAGCGTAATGTGGCTGCTGAGCCTCTTACATGAGGTAAAGCCTTGGGGAGGTACGTGGGTTAATTTTTGCTGGACATGTTCCGCTGGCCTCTCAGAGCCCCTACCCCATTAAAGTCTATTCTGTGGCCAATTATAGACTCCATCTTAGTCACTTTTGGGCAAATATGTAATTTTCGCGATTCCAACTTAGTCATTTTCTATCTATGTATGTACCTTCTATTAAATAAAGAACACTTTACTTTTCACCTTCAGTACAAACATTCTGGTACGTTTGCTAACCGTAAATAGGAAGAAATGTCGTACCCCAAGAATAAGAAAATGTGCGACCCCATACTAGTATCTCGATTGAAAACGTGACCCCATCAAGCGGCACATCCCCTTTAGCCTGTTAAAAGGAAGTATCCCCCCCCCCTACGGGAAGTAAAGTAAGTCATGGATAAAAATATTGAACATTACAACATGTGTTCTAAGAGAGAACTTTGTGAAACACCACGTTTGGTAGATGAACTATCCTTTGATGGTGGCTTACAAAAACATGAAGCATGATGGTTTATTGCTGGCTACGAATGGGAAGGCTTTCTGTCAAAGGCTTTCTGCTCCAGATTTTCGGCCAGTTCAAATTGCCTTATTAATTCACGCTACACTTTATACCCGTAGGAGGGGAGGGGCACTGTGAGAGTGAAATATCTATTTAAAAATGAAAAAACATGGGGACCCTCATTTGCTTCCAATGAAAGCTCTCCATCTGGCATCTGATACACTGTATGGTAATATATAGATTTAGGTCAGCCTAAAAAAGCCCGATTAAGCCAACCCAGGAAAAGGCAGACTTTTGAGTTGAGTTTTACAATATTGCAGTGAGGTTTTCTGTATATTGTTTGCCATCCTGGTTTGAGCAGCCATAACATTTGTATAAGAGAAAAAGTTATAATTTGGTTAACTTTTAAACCTGGGTTAGCGTTAACCGGCTTCCGAACAATCCTGCCCTTTTTTAACAAGTTAACCTGACATGAGCCCGCAATCCAATCGAAAACCAGCACTTAGTCAGCGGTCAATTTCGATTAAACAAGAGACCTTGATGAGCTCTGAACCTGAGCCCGCGACATGGTCACGTTATACTGGTCAGCCGATCTCCTGATATGACAGCTGTTAACTATAATATGGATGTCAAAGATATACGCGGTAATCCAAGACGGCATGACTTGATATTAGGGACCTTACGCAAAACACGACGGCAACGGCAACGAAAACATCACCAAACAAAAGGTTTAATAAGCATAACAATAGCTGTGCACGTGCGTTATAATTCTTGGTACGCATTCGTAGCATTCGTAGCATATTCATCGGGGGCAAGTTTAAATATCAACAGACACACTGAATAGATCTCAACAAGTGAGAAATTCCAAAGTAAAATAGAAACACATTTTTTCTAGGCGTCGTCCTCGCCGTCGCCGTCCTACATGCGTAAGGTCCTGATTAGCTGGATGGCCGCCATGTTGCGCGATGTCGTCGTTGGGCGCACACGCCCATGATCCATGCCGCTAGCCATGTTAACCATTAAAAAAAATTCATGGGTTACTATTTCTACGCATACATGTGGCTCTGTTTCTATAATTATGGTGCTCCGTTTGGCGTCTTTTTGGCTGAATTTATCAAAAAGGTGTTCAAGAATTCGCGCCCTAATACAATGTATAACCAGCCTCCAAAGATGACGATATAAAAATAAAAGGGAAATTTAGTGTTTTTTCCCCTCCACTCTTTTATCTTCCTGGTATTGCTATCCTTTCCCTATTTTTTCTCTCTTTACATGGCTTGGAGGCTGCCTTTAGGAGTTGTGAAATCAAAGTGAAATATGGGTGTTTTGGTGCAAATTATTGACATCGTTTTCAAAAATCCAGTCATATAAATTTTACATTTTGAACTTAGGCGTTTAAACTCACTTAAGTAAAAATTAGAAAAAGAAAAACCAATCGTGTTAACTTACCCAGGTAAAAATGCAAGTCCGACCTCTTCATGTAAAGTTGAGCGTTTAATTCGTCATCTTTGCACTTCAGTTCAATTGCCTCAGTGAAGTAACTTAACGCTTTTCTATAGTCTTTTCTGTTGTGCTCCAGTTCTCCTTTGAGGTCTTTCACTTTTGCTGAGAGAATCAAAACACGAATTGAAAAGTAATATTTTGAGCTTATTAACGTGTTGACTGTCGTTAAACCAAGCCAAAGTGGTCACAATAAACGCTTTAACGTTAAAAGATTGCTATATTGTCTTAAAAAGAACGCGAAGTGAAATACAAGAAAACGGTGACAAGCGCGGGAAAACGCACATGACCAGGTTGTCATTGGCTGAATGGTTTTGTATCTTATTACATTAGCTTGTGGCGAATGTTTTTCAAAACCAATTGAAGAACATCGGAAAGCAAAATCAAAGCAATTCTGGCCAGTCAACCTGTTGAATGGCATAGACGTAAATAATAGAACATGTTTAAATATTTTAGGTTTTACATAAGTGAACTGTAGCATAGCTAAATACGTTAACCAGAAAATTTCGGTCATTCCAAATGGGAATAAATATAACTAATTTTAAATGTAACGGAATAAACTAAGCTCCAAAATTGGAAATACGTAAAAAAAATGCAGTAACATAGTCCCTAAATCACTGGAAAAGTTGAAAATTTCCATGGACATGTCAATTTTAATTTACAGTATGTAAATCTTGATTTACATTGTTTGTAAATTTCAATTTACATGTTGGGGTATTGTAAAATAAATTTACAGGAAATTTACAGCTTTTAATACAGCATGTAAATGTTCTGTAAATGGCGATTTACATTGTCTGTTTCGACAAAGATTATTTGAAGAACATGTAAAGAACCTGTAAAATATTTTAAGCACTTTTACAGTATCTTCTGTTGTAAAAAACATGTAAATTGCTCTACTAAACCGTGTAAAAATGTGTAAATAATTCAACCGAATGGTATAAAAATTCTGGAAATGTCATGTTTGTAACCCTGTAAATACCATGGAAATACAAAAAGGGGGCCTGTATGAAACATGTAAAAACCATGTAAATGAAAAAAGGAGGCTTGTTTGGAAACATGTAAAAACCATGTAAATGAAAAAAGGAGGCCTGTTTGGAAACATGTAAAAACCATGTTAATGAAAAGGGGGGCCTGTTTGTAACCCTGTAAGAACCATGTAAATGAATGAAAGGGGCCTGAAAGAAACACGTAAAAACCATGTAAATGAAAAAAGGGGCCTGTGTTAAACATATAAAAACCATGTAAATAAACCTAGGGCCGCCTGTAAAAACATCTGTGAATGGAAAACTAGGGGCTACGGGTGAGGAGGCGGAGGTGGTGGCTGTAAGTAGCCTGTGAAAACGGATATAAATCAACAAAGGGGGCCTTGAAAAGGCTGTGAAAACAATTGAAATGAGATAATGGGGGTTTTCGAAAACTCTAAAAACTATGTAGATGTAAAATGGGTACTCTTAGAGAAAGAAAAGATCTAAACTTCACAGAGGGCCTGTTTAAACCCTACAAAAATCATATAATGGTAAAGTGGTTGAGCTAAAAAAGTCTAGCCAATACAAACAAACATTAAGGTCAGTGTTTCGCCATTTATCTTACATTTGCAGCAAGCGCACCATCTGGAGCCCTAGACAATAATCCAGTCCAGCAATAAAAGTGGTAGGGCTATAGCTCTACCAACCCCTCCCCCGCGGTGGTTTCTGCATGTAACGGTTTAACCAACGTAAACTGTTCAAACGATGTAATACAAGTTATGGAGAAAATGGGACTTTCACGGCACGAAATGACAACCTAACTAGGAAGAGCTTTTCAGCGGTATTATGAAGGCGCGTAAAGTTTAAGTGTAACACCGCTATAAAGCGCACATAGAATGATAAAGGACGAACAGTAAATAGAGAAAGGAAAAACATCTTTGGAGCATTTATGTAAGAGTTACAAGTTGGGCTGTTATAGTGCGTCCAGATTTACAAATACGAAATACCGTCATTATCGGGGATAGGGTCTGCCGGATTATGCTCAAAAACAGTAGAGTATTATTCTTTCGGGCGTCACCCATGAAAACAGGGTATTATGCTCAAAATTATGCTCGGCTGGAGGTATTATGCTCAAATTATGCCGGACTAAAATGACACTTCCACCCCACCCCCAAGAGGCTCATACCTACTAATAAATATTCCCAGTCTTTCAATTTTGAAAGAAATGCTAGACAATAATTATCCAGTTAAACATCTCATGAGCAAGCGCCAATAATGCAAATCCACGAACCCATATACAAGCTCAGAGTTAGTTGTATTAGTCTTACGTGTAAAATGGTCATAATTCGGAACATTTTAAATAACCCTCTAAATCGATGATATTTCGTTCCCCGATTAGGGTCTGCCGGATTATGAGGGTGGTAAAGGGTATTTTCGTGACTCGTGATCGGCCCTTTTTTTCCCCGTGAAATGTGAAATGGCTATTTTTTTCCTCGTGAATCGTGATTCTCATAGTAGCCGTGAAGCGTGATTTTGCAACATTATTCTCCGTGAAACGAGAAATAAATGTTTAATTCGCCGTGAACCGTGATTTTCATTACGTCTTTGTTTTTCGTAAATTGTGAAAGGACCTTTTTATTTTCCGTGAAACGTGATCTAGACCTCCCTTTACCACCCTCGATTATGCCGAGATAATTTTGAGCATATTACTATATCTGGAGCATCAGGCATAATGCTGGCATAATACTAATATTTTTGGAGCATAATGCCTCTGTTTCTGAAAAGTGTGAGAGGTGTATGCAAATTTTGCCAGCAACTCGCTCTAGAAATATGTACAAAATTGATGAAAGTGGGAATATTTTTGGAACTTGATACCTTAGACTCGTACCCAGTGCATTTTTCCAGGCTTCCGAGCTTGTATATGGGTTCGTGGATTTGCATTATTGGCACTTGCTCATGAGATGTTTAACTGGATAATTATTGTCTAGCATTTCTTTCAAAATTGAAAGACTGGGAATATTTATTAATAGGTACGAGCCTCTTGGGGGTGGGGTGGAAGTGTCATTTTAGTCCGGCATAATTTGAGCATAATACCTCCAGCCGAGCATAATTTTGAGCATAATACCCTGTTTTCATGGGTGACGCCCGAAAGAATAATACTCTATTTTTTGAGCATAATCCGGCAGACCCTATCCCCGATAATGACGGTATTTCGTATGTGTAAATCTGGACGCGCTATAACAGCCCAACTTGTAACTCTTACATAAATGCTCCAAAGATGTTTTTCCTTTCTCTATTTACTGTTCGTCCTTTATCATTCTATGTGCGCTTTATAGCGGTGTTACACTTAAACTTTACGCGCCTTCATAATACCGCTGAAAAGCTCTTTCTAGTTAGGTTGTCATTTCGTGCCGTGAAAGTCCCATTTTCTCCATAACTTGGTATTACATCGTTTGAACAGTTTACGTTGGTTAAACCGTTACATGCAGGAACCACCGCGGGGGAGGGGTTGGTAGAGCTATAGCCCTACCACTTTTATTGCTGGACTGGATTATTGTCTAGGGCTCCAGATGGTGCGCTTGCTGCAAATGTAAGATAAATGGCGAAACACTGACCTTAACGTTTGTTTGTATTGGCTAGACTTTTTTAGCTCCACCACTTTACCATTATATGATTTTTGTAGGGTTTAAACAGGCCCTCTGTGAAATTTAGATCTTTTCTTTCTCTAAGAGTACCCATTTTACATCTACATAGTTTTTAGAGTTTTCGAAAACCCCCATTATCTCATTTAAATTGTTTTCACAGCCTTTTCAAGGTCCCCTTTGTTGATTTATATCAGTTTTCACAGGTTACTTACAGCCACCACCTCCGCCCCCTCACCCGTAGCCCCTAGTTTTCCATTCAAAGATGTTTTACAGGCGGCCCTAGGTTTATTTACATGGTTTTTATATGTTTCACACAGGCCCCTTTTTTCATTTACATGGTTTTTACGTGTTTCTTTCAGGCCCCTTTCATTCATTTACATGGTTCTTACAGGGTTACAAACAGGCCCCCCTTTTCATTTACATGGTTTTTACATGTTTCCAAACAGGCCTCCTTTTTTCATTTACATGGTTTTTACATGTTTCCAAACAGGCCTCCTTTTTTCATTTACATGGTTTTTACATGTTTCATACAGGCCCCCTTTTTGCATTTCCATGGTATTTACAGGGTTACAAACATGACATTTCCAGAATTTTTATAGCATTCGGTTGAATTATTTACACATTTTTACACGGTTTAGTAGAGCAATTTACATGTTTTTTACAACAGAAGATACTGTAAAAGTGCTTAAAATATTTTACAGGTTTTTTACATGTTCTTCAAATAATCTTTGTCGAAACAGACAATGTAAATCGCCATTTACAGAACATTTACATGCTGTATTAAAAGCTGTAAATTTCCTGTAAATTTATTTTACAATACCCCAACATGTAAATTGAAATTTACAAACAATGTAAATCAAGATTTACATACTGTAAATTAAAATTGACATGTCCATGGAAATTTTCAACTTTTCCAGTGATTTAGGGACTATGTTACTGCATTTTTTTACGTATATCCAATTTTGGAGCTAAGTTTATTCCGTTACATTTACAATTAGTTATATTTATTCCTATTTGGAATGACCGAAATTTTCTGGTTAACTTATTTAGTTATGCTACAGTTCACTTAGGTAAACCTAAAATATTTGAACATGTTTTATTATTTACGTCTATGCCATTCAACAGGTTGACTGGCCAGAATTGCTTTGATTTTACTTTACGATGTTCTTCAATTGGTTTTGAAAAACATTCGCCACAAGCTAATATAATAAGATACAAAACCATTGAGCCAATGACAACCTGGTCATGTGCGTTTTCCCGCGCTTGTCACCGTTTTTCTTGTATTTCACTTCGCGTTCTTTTTAAGACAATATAGCAATCTTTTAACGTTAAAACGTTTATTGTGACCACTTTGGCTTGGTTTAACGACAGTCAACACGTTAATAAGCTCAAAATATTACTTTTCAATTCGTGTTTTGATTCTCTCAGCAAAAGTGAAATACCTCAAAGGAGAACTGGAGCACGACAGAGAAGACTATAGAAAAGCGTTAAGTTACTACACTGAAGGAATTGAACTGAAGTGCAAAGATGACAAACTGAACGCTCAAACTTTACTACAGAGGTCGCACTCGCATGGTCATCTGGGTAAGTTAACACGATTGGTTTTTCTTTTTTTAATTTTTACTTAAGTGAGTTTAAATATCTAAGTTCAAATGTAAAATATATATGACTGGATTTTTGAAAACGATGTCAATAATTTGCACCAAAACACCCATATTTCACTTTGATTTCACAACTCCTAAAGGCAGCCTCCAAGCCATGTAAAGAGAGAAAAAATAGGGAAAAGGACAGCAAAAGAAGGGAGATAAACGAGTGGAGGGGAAAAGAGACTGACTTTCCTTTTAATATTTATATCGTCACCTTTGGAGCCTGGTTATACATTGTATTAGGGCGCGAATTCTTGAACACCTTTTTGATAAATTCAGCCAAAAAGCCGCCAAACGGAGCACCATAATTATAGAAACAGAGCCACATGTATGCGTAGAAATAGTAACCCATGAATTTTTTTTAATGGTTAACATGGCTAGCGGCATGGATCATGGGCGTGTGCGCCCAACGACGACATCGCGCAACATGGCGGCCATCCAGCTAATCAGGACCTTACGCATGTAGGACGGCGACGGCGAGGACGACGCCTAGAAAAAATGTGTTTCTATTTTACTTTGGAATTTCTCACTTGTTGAGATCTATTCAGTGTGTCTGTTGATATTTAAACTTGCCCCCGATGAATATGCTACGAATGC
>JAHPZR010029591.1:0-20109 GCA_019787425.1 Platygyra sinensis | reverse complement strand
TGCACAATTAAATGAGTTCCAAAATTTGAAGCTGCAAATAAAATGCATTAGTTTTATCTTGGTTGATTTTCTTACCTCTCAATGAATCATGGTCAAGACCAGTTCCATGTAATGCGCTCGGGTTCATCTCTAATGACGCGACAAATCATTATTAGTCTTTGCTGCTCAAGATACATCTCGACCCTTACTATCAATTTATCTGCAATCTGCACTTAAGAGATTTTTTATTCGTGAGCAAAGTAAAATATTCATCATAAATTTGGCTGAATTCTTTTCATTCTTCCAAACGACCAGTGTATCTTTATCTTTTACTATTAATATTGTTTTTAAAGTTACAAAGTGACTTCCTTCTTTGGTATGTATATTCACTGTATCCAAAGAAAAAACGACAATTAGAGAAACGAACAAGGATATATAGACACAAACAGACAGTCAGAAAGAACTTTGATTTACCCGTGATTTCTTCTACACGGAGTAGATCTTCGATTGCTTCTTGGACGTTCCCTACAGAAAGTGAGTAGTATAGTCGGTAAAAATCATAATCATTTAAAGCACACAGAAGGCCTATTTTACCTGGGCGGAAAAAACTAAACGATATTGAGGATCTGGAGCAGCCAACTCTCCAAAGCGGCAACGGTCATTAAAACGCGTCCCAACTGGCAATTGAAAATAGGCGACAACGGCCAGTTAATCAACGACTGACGAGTAGTGTATACAGAGCGCCTGGCCATTTATTATGGTAAAAGGTCAGCAACTTGATCCGTATCGCCCGATGTTGGTCTCTGTATTTGTTTGGGATTCTTTTTTCTTGATGCGTTTTAAAATATGTTATGTATTTATACTGTGTCAAAACAGGCATTTCTCTTTTTAAAACAATGTTGCATCTCCGCAAAAACATAACGGCCACGTCTCTCCAGCGGCCACCCTGGTTTGTGTCTAAGGTGGCCGTTGTGGAGAGAGGTTCGGCTGTATTCTTCATAAAAGGGCTCAACTAGGAGAGTTTTAAGATACACACTGTATACATCACGTGACCCAGACACTGGCGTACATGCTAATGGTTTGCTGGAGGCCAGGCGTCATAAGCAGGGGAAAGGTTAGTGACACCTTCACTTAGCTAGACTTGCGTTTTCAGCGCAAAATAACGTTCATTTTGGGTTTATGGCTGGGCACTTTGCCAAAGTTGTTCTTGTTTGTCGGTTCAGTGTCGACAGAGGGCCCTGCTTTAGACGCACATGCAATGTGGATGCGTGACTGGCGAATCCCCTGGCGTCTGGAATCCCTGGTCTATCTTGATTTATTCGCGAGCATGTCTTTGCAAGCACGGTCAGGTCTCAGATACTTAGACAGCTTTATTTACTCTCGGTTTGGTGAAGCTGATAAGGCCTCAAGTGATAAAAGAAATTAAGTATGGTAATGTGCCGACAAAGTTGAAAATAAAAAAGAAAAGAACGAAACGATCGAAAAATTTGCTCTCTCTGAAATACGCCTATTTCTCGAGAACCAGTTGTTAGAATCTCACGAAATTTGGCACAAAAATACTTCAGGAAATAGGTCATTGGAGCATGATTGAAAAAATTGAACATTAGATATTAGACATTGAATTTTAGATATTTTAGTGAGCCTTCAACAAGGGATAACTAGAGATCTCTCTGTTAAATTATTATAATAATAGTGTTAACTTGCCTGCATCGTTACATGCTTACTGCATGGAAATTGTAAAAAAAATCAAACGACCAGATTTTTTGCAAATAAACAAAACTGATTTCAAAGACCTGTTTATGTTTATTGACCCTACCATGGCAATAGCGCGTACGTCAGCTAAACTGTCACCCCTACCAGTTTTTCAACTACTGCTTCCTTCCGCAACTTCATTACTGAGCACATGTTTCACCTTCTGCTCAATCACTTGGACATATACTATCCCTGTACCTGGTCAATTGTACGATCTGGGCCTGTCATCCCTAGTTTTTAGCGTCTTTTAAATTTAACCGTGTTTTAATTATTATTTGTATCTTAGTTTTTCTTTTTTTTTTAATATCATGGGCGGTGCCTTGCATGGGTCCTGGTGTCCCGTTCGCACCTGCCCTTTTGACCTTATTCACTTCACATCACTTTGCATATATATTTCATTTCTTCTCGTTTACTTATCCTGTTGTATGTAACATGTGTAATGGTTAATAAAGCTGTTGAAAAAAAAAATTCGACGTTTATGTTGTTAACTTGCTGGCTGCCATTTTTGGTGTCCAAAAAATCAAGGGTTTTAGAGAAAAAGGTGAATGAAACACAGGTATCAATCAAAGTGGCTATGAGCCACTCAACTTGGAAAATGGATTGTTTGTAAACAGTGACAATGCCACCGACTTAGGGGTTTTAATTCTAAGGTTAAGTTAAAGTTAAAGCCCACTGGCATTGTTAAGAAATAGCGCAAAACGCAACGGTAAGAGAGTACATGAGGAGATGTAACACTGTTAAAAACATTCACATTCACAAAGTTATCGGTCCGAGAGACCGGGTTATCTTTGTCCAAGAGACCGAGGCAATTATAAGGAAAGTGCTTTTTGTCCGATCACCAAAGCAAGTAATAGTTCTCATTTTCATATTCCTCTAATTTTTTGTTCTCTTCTTCGTCAGGCATGGAGTATCAAAGATTGTATTTCTCTTTTTGATACTTTTCCTCAACTTAGAAATTTTAAAAAAATGCGTACAGGGTATCATCACTATTCCACAAGGACAGCAACGTGCTTCGTCCGCTCAACAAGGTAAGAGAGAGTCCACCTGAGGACCATGCAGGCAAGTCTACAGTGCAGATCACCGATTCCCCTGAAACTTGGCACACTTGTACAACATCACTAGTACATTAACCATGTGGAACCGTTTGGTTTAACTGTCGATTGTTTACGAGACATGCCAATCAAACTATAGGACAATGAAAAGTGCTCAAATTTGGAGTAAAAATATACATTAAGTTTGATCACTTGTTGCAAGCTAGAAACAACGAGAAATGACATGATATTTCTACATAATATAGTTGTAGTCTCTAACAATAAAACAACGTTGACTAAACATCTGTGGCTTATATCATTTTGGCCAGGAGCTAAATTTCAACTCCCTTAGACAAGTCATGTCTAAACAGTAGGGTCTCAAAACTCGTTGTTTGTAGAGATGCGGCGTTTTTTCGATCGAATTCGAAGCTATCTAAAGCTTGCCAAAGAAATGATCTTTCAAAATTCTGTTAAGGACTCTGTAGGACAAGCTCACTTTGCATCAAACTAATGTTTGTTTGTGACAATATGCAAATGAGCTTGACAAGGAAGTGCCGTCAGAATGGGGTAGAAATAAATAAAACGTTACTCAACGAGAAGCGAAACATCATTATGAAACATTTTTCAACTCCAACTTAGTTATTTTGCTAGTATTTAAGCTGCTTTTAGCTAGTTGGCATAGCTAGTTGGAAGGAAAAGCTGCAACCGTTATAAGTTATCATACAAACCTGCAGGCAGTACTCGCACCGGAGTGAGATTTTTGAGTTATTTTTTTGTAAAAAAAATACCTCTTAGTCGGCGTGTCGAGTATGTTGTGGACGGGTCAGTGAGTCAGTGAGTCAGTGAGTCAGTGAGTGAGAGATGTATGTATGTCACACCAATCAGATCGCATCTACTATAAACAGCCAATCAAATTTCTTGTTTTAAAGGTAAATGGTATATGAGAAGATTTGATCCCTATATAGTTCAGAACGGCCATATTTATTCTTCTATAAAAGAGGAATAAGTATTCATACATTGGGTTTACTTCGGCATTTTCTGTGGGCTAGGTTGAGGACTTTAGTTGTGGACGACATGAGCCTGGAGGTTTGAAAAAGTGCGTGAGCTAGTTGTATGCAAATGAACCAGATGTTGTTATTTTTAGTTACAAAGGTTACTTGATATTTTTGTTTTTCACAAGGAGTAAATTCAATTAGACGTCACGTATCGCTGCTTCTAGTTCTTAGGAAATGTTTTAGGGGAGACGAGACTATTTTCATTTGAAAGAGTTTGAACGTTTACAATAGGTACAGGTAACGATAGTTTTGTTCTTGTTGCATGCAAATATAGAGAGATACTTTTATTTTTCAGTTACAAACGGTAATTTGACACTTGTTTTTCATAAGGGAGTAAATTCAATTAGAGCTAACAAATCGTCAGCACCTGTTCCCACGAGATGCTTGCTATTTTTAGTTACAAATGTAACTTGACACTTTTGTTTTTCGTGTCGGAGAATATCGTTCGCACGAGATGTTTGCTATTTTTAGTTATAAATGGTAACTTGACACTTCTATTTTTGATATGGGAAAAGATTCAATCGGAGCTTACAAATTGGCTATGTTTCAAGGATATTAAACAAAAAAGAAGCTTTCATTTCTAAACTGTTTTTACGTCTCTACAGTGACATGTTTATAGCTTTATTTGATGACATTCATTTCAGTTCGATATTTTTTGAAGACTGCGTGGCGTCAAGTTAAAGTGCAAAATCAGACTTTCGACGTATCAGAAAGTTTTTTTTTCTCTCTTTCTTTCTATTTTCGGTGAGGTAGTGCTGTTTTGTAAAAAGGGCAAACTTACGACTCGTATAAAATGCGAAAAGTTCCCTTAACGGCTTGAGTATTTTTGAGCAAAAATACCTCTTGGGGTTGAAAGGGCTATGAGATCGGTGAGTGATGGGGAGTTATGCATGTACACATGTCACACCAATCACAGTGTGGATTGTATCAAAGAACTCGAATCAAATTGCCTGTTAGAAAATAAGGTGATATCTATAGTAATTTGGAGACGTGTCAGGTTACTATAGTTTGTTTAGTAAAAATAGATTACTTCATAGAGAGTGCGACGTACAGATTTTTATTCACGAGTTGCAAAACTTTGCAAAACGAACGAGTGAGCGCAGCGAACGAGTAAGTTTTCAAAGTTTTGCAACGAGTGAATAAAAATCCGTACAAAGCACTTTCTATGCTGTAATTTGTTTATTGTATATATAGCGAGAATTAAACATATCCTTTAAATCGGTTTTATTTCTCCCCGATGACATAAGCTTACATGCAGAACAGCAAAAAATTCAAGACTGATGTAAATGACCGAACGTAATACAAAGCAAATTCGCTTTCCCGTCCAGCAGCAAGCGGACAAAGAGCCTACACAACGTAAAATACAATACGGGGAATTTGTATTAAAACACAAAGTGTGAAATCTTTTCGCTTGTCCATGACGACGCTTCGCGCTGTACAAAGACAAATTCGGACTCTGTTGACTTACGCTGTGTGTAGAAATGTTCCTCCTTGAAGGTTCGCCCTTGAAAAAGAGATAAGACTTGCTGAGGTGACTGCTGGCTAAAGCTGAAGTGCTAATGATCAAGATGTTGGAATGTATTCCGCTGCTGTTTCCGAAAGTCAACTAAAACGGGAAGCCGAAGCCATGTTTTTAAAACACAAACTTCAAGCGGGCGCCGATTTCAAGACCACGCTACTGGGAATCCATTTGAGTGTTTTGCTCTGATTGGCTAAGCCATTCTATTCTGGGCGATGATTGGTTATAGTTTCACATGTGAAGAATGCTATACGCGAAGTTGATTGGACGTATCGCTTTTTCACCTGTGAAAATGTAGCACATATAGAATTCTATTTGTAGGGTTTGTTAACTAAGATTCTCGCTATATATACAATAAAACATTTTACATGTCATCGATTTAATTCTGCTATCTCTGAAACCTTTCAGTTCACAAAAAAATAACTCTTGCACGCCTTGCGTGCCTATGTTTTCGTAGAAGGCTGCATCATAGCATTAGAAATCGCTGCCTTCAAGGTTGAACGACGTAGCTCGTTTGGCAGCCAATCTTCATTTTGTTGTATTTCCGGCACTACAATAATTTTGCTGAAAAGATGTTATCTACAATCATGGACAAAAGTCTTGGGACAAATTTACATTTGAGGTGCTTTTTTACACGCGCCAAGCAAACAGTCAGGCGCGAATTCATCTACACTTGTTCAGCCCCTCTCTCTCCCCCTCCCCCCCCCCCCCCTCTACAATGTTGGACAAGTGTACACGCTCTATTTCTCCAGACAACATTGTATGGGGGGCAGGGGGGGGGGGAAGAAACGCATAACAGTCCTTTTTTTAAAAACTCCGTTTTAAAAACACAAAAAATTAGTGCAATTACACAAGTGTCCCAAGGAATTTTGTCCAGGATTGTCTGATTTTTACGTCTCATGGAAAAATGCACAATTACGATGTCTTTTGGCCCTAAATACATTTAGGGCCCGAGAGTGTGAATATCTGAGTTAAGAAAGGCATTTCTTAGAGCTTTTACCCGGCTTTTCCGTATTTTTTAATGGTTTTGGACCCGCCGGGAAAGGTGTTGATCTCACATAATATAGAAACTTTTGTATGTGATGGCGGTGATAATGGAGTCGCTTGATTTGGATACGTAACGAACTGTTAACATTAATGTACAGTTCTTCAGATCCTTCAATATTTTTAGAAACGACAAATCTGGTATTTAAGCCAATCTTAGTGACCACCTTAACAGTTATTACAGCTTGTTTCAGTGAGTACAAATTATAGTGAGGCGCTTTACTCTTCGGGTAGTGACGTCAGCGTTCACTGGTCATCGCGCAGTACTCAGCGGCGAAGAAAGACAGTGTTAATTCAATTTCCTCAAAGTATCGACTAAGAATGCCAACCAAAATATATTTTCAACACGGCAGTTATGGTCCTTTTTGGAAATAAGTTCACAAAAGTCATGTCACAGCACGCTGGCAGTAAATGCAACGGTTCTCACTAAATCCAGTATAGAAGAGCTAACTTTAAAACAATTCTTAACAATGAAAAATGAGAACCGTGTTTGCAGAGCTCAAAATTAAGTTTTTTCCCAGCAATAAAGGTGTGGAAGATTTTAAGGTTTTAAAGTGAGTACCGTGGCTGAGAACCGTTGAGTTATGCAAATAAGAAGGGACCAACTCATTGCGCGTGACATCAAAAAATGTCACACAATGTCATTTCGGAAACAAATAAAGGGAAATGACTCCCAAAGGCTGGAAACAACTTTCAAATGCTTTGTTCGGTACCTTTTGGGTGAAAGTAGTGTTTGCGATGCGCGCTCACTGCCTGCATGCATCACATATTCATGATACAGTTGACTTCGACATTTGACATTTCCGCGCGATTTCCAGGAGCGAAGACCTTCTGTTTTTCTTAAAAACCAAGGCTTTTGCTCGCTGTTCGACAGAAATTCTTGTCTTTACACAATGATCTATAATGCCCGTTGCTGCTTTTAGCGTTAACCATGTTTGTCCCTTCAAATACCGCACGCGCCATTCTGAGATAGAACACTTAAAATTCCGATTTACACCTCGCGTGGAGAAAAATTAAAAAAGAAAACAAAATGCGTTAATAAACCACGAAATAGCTCAGAAACAGTCATTGTATAACGATCTATTCACAGAGTCTAGAAAAAACACATTCAGAATGTAGAAAACCACTGAAAAATGACATTTTATTTCTTAACTTAAATTCAGACAATCATGGACAAAAGTCTTGGGACAAATTTACATTTGAGGTGCTTTTTTACACGCGCCAAGCAAACAGTCAGGCGCGAATTCATCTACACTTGTTCAGCCCCTCTCTCTCCCCCTCCCCCCCCCCCTCCCTCTACAATGTTGGACAAGTGTACACGCTCTATTTCTCCAGACAACATTGTATGGGGGGCGGGGGGGGGGGGGAAGAAACGCATAACAGTCCTTTTTTTAAAAACTCCGTTTTAAAAACACAAAAAATTAGTGCAATTACACAAGTGTCCCAAGGAATTTTGTCCAGGATTGTAGCCACTCAACAAGCTGGCTTTTTCTTCTACAAGAAATCTTCAATGGTTCCCTTGGATCTCTCTGAAAAAGCTACTTGTCAAATGTTCTTTCGAATTGCTTTTCCGAGACCTTGGTAGACACGGACCCACTTTGTCAAACGAGAACCGGGACAGGTTAAAGAGTCAACTAAAGCATATTTCATACAGCTACATCTACTCATATGATTTCTCCAAACAAAAACGTATTCTGAACCATGAAGAGTGGTCTGCCCTTAATGATTTACGCAAAATTGTCATCGTCAATAAACTTGACTTTTTATCTCAATAAAATGAAACAGTTGATCTCTGATGAAACGAAGTTCAAGAAACTTACACAAAACCCAACAAAGTCCAGGGAGGACAGCCTGCTAACGTATCTTCGTAAACTCAGAAAAGATGGAATCATTGATGATGATACCTTCCAGAAGATACTTCCATCTGGTTCTTCTCCTGGTGTCCTCTACGGTCTTCCAAAAGTTCACAAGTCTGGTTGCCCTTTTCCTCCTATTGTTTCCTCTGTTAACACTTACAACTACAACCTTGCTTCTTATCTCGTACGTATTGTTCAACCTATCTCCACCAACCAGTTTACAGTAAAAGACTCTTTTAGTTTTGCTGAATGGGCCAAGTCCTACAATCACAACAATGAGTTCATGTGCTCCTTTGATATCAGTTCGTTGTTCACCAATGTTCCACTTGATGAGACAATTCAGATAACCCTTGACAAATTGTATGCCTTGCCTAATCCACCCAAGTTACCTCGCGCTGTCTTGAAAGATCTACTTGTTTTTGCCACCAAGAGAAGCCATTTTGTGTTTGATGGCCAGTACTATGATCAGGTTGACGGAGTTGCCATGGGCTCTCCTTTAGGTCCGGTTTTAGCAAATATCTTCATGTGCCATTTTGAGGAGAAGTGGGTAATGAATAGCAGCGATCGTCCTTCTGTTTGGTTTAGATACGTCGATGATACGTTTACCTTATTTCGCAACAAAGACACGGCTATCAATTTTCTTCATTATCTAAACAGCCGGCATAACAGCATTCAATTTACCGTTGAATTTGAAAACAACTACGAAATTCCTTTCCTTGATGTTTCAGTCAAACGCCATGAGAACAACTCCTTCTCAACATCCATTTACCGCAAGAAAACTTTCACTGGTCTTTACACTAAATGGGACTCATTCACACCTCGAAAGTACAAGATTAATCTCATCCGAACACTCACTTATCGCTGTCTCCGCATCTGTTCCTCGACCTCTTTATTGCAATCTGCCCTTAACGATCTTAAGAATCTTTTGTCACGCAATGGCTACCCCCGGGGGGTTATTACTTACAACATGAACGATGTTGTGGCAAGAAACCGAAACAAACCTAAAGATCCTATCACTACGGTACCAAAACGAGATGTTTACATCGTTTTACCTTACCTGGATCTTCAGAGTAAAATCATCACAAAGCAACTTAAATCTTGTATCTGCAAGTTCTATGGCTGTATTAACCTAAAAATAATTTTTCGTAACACTCACCGCATTAAGTATTTATTCCCCTACAAGGACAAGCTTAACCGTTTTCTCAAGTCTAAGGTTGTATACAAGGCTAGCTGCTGGGACTGTGATGACTTTTACATAGGTAAAACGAACCGTCGTTTACAGGACAGAAAAACTGAACATTTTAAAGCACTGACGAAGAGTTGTCAAACATCAGCCATCGCGGATCACATTACCTCAACAGGACACAATATCAAGTGGGACCATTTTGAAATTTTAGCAACCGGGCGTTCTGATATTCACTGTAGAATTAAAGAATCATTATTGATTAAGGATTTAAAACCTTCTTTAAACGAAAATGTGGGCAGCGAGAAACTTTTACTTTACTAGCCTTTTATATATTGTCCACCAGACTTAAATTGGTCTGTATATTATCAGTTTTATTCACTATTGTCTTAATTAGGTTCCAGTCTTTCTCTTAAACATTTAAATATCTTGTTGTATTATCCAACCGTCACTTCTGAGGATGTATGTTGAGGCATACGAAACGTTAAGTCATTAATCAAAGTTTTTTACAACATGCGTTGTTTTGTCATGTTTGTAACCGCAGTTTGCGTATTATTTCTGTTAAAGCTGAAATGGCCGAAGAATAAGAGTTTTTACGATTCAGACCTTGATGAGCTCTGAACCTGAGCCCGCGACATGGTCACGTTATGCTGGTCAGCCGATCTCTTGATATGACAGCTGTTAGCTATAATATGGATGTCTAATATCAAAGATATACGCGGTAATCCAAGACAGCATGACTTGATATTAGGGGCCTTACGCAAAACACGACGGCAACGGCAACGAGAACGTCACCAAAAAAAAGGTTTAATAAGCATAACAATAGCTGTGGACGTGCATTATAATTCTTGGTATATTTCTTTGCCGTCCTCTGCAAAACAGCAACGTGAAATGACTAGATCCTGCGTTGTTTAGAGAACGTGAACCATAACGGCTAATTATTCGTATCTTTATTTGGAATGAACGCATTCGTAGCATATTTATCGGGGGCAAGTTTAAATATCAACAGACACACTGAGTAGATCTCAACAAATGAGAAATTCCAAAGTAAAATAGAAACACATTTTTTCTAGGCGTCGTCCTCGCCGTCGCCGTCGTACATGCGTAAGGTCCTGATTAGCTGGATGGCCGCCATGTTGCGTGATGTCGTCGTTGGGCGCACACGCCCATGATCCATGCCGCTAGCCATGTTGACCATAAAAAAGTTCATGGGTTACTATTTCTACGCATACATGTGGCTCTGTTTCTATAATTATGGTGCTCCGTTTGGCGGCTTTTTGGCTGAATTTATCAAAAAGGTGTTCAAGAATTTGCGCCCTAATGCAATGTATAACCAGCCTCCAAAGATGACGATATAAAAATAAAAGGGAAAGTCAGTTTTTTTCCCCTCCACTCTTTAATCTTCCTGGTATTGCCGTCCTTTCCCTATTTTTTCTCTCTTTACATGGCTTGGAGGCTGCCTTTAGGGGTTGTGAAATCAAAGTGAAATATGGGTGTTTTGGTGCAAATTATTGACATCGTTTTCAAAAATCCAGTCATATATATTTTACATTTTGAACTTAGGTGTTTAAACTCACTTAAGTAAAAAATTAAAAAAAAAACAAAAACAAACAATCGTGTTAACTTACCCAGGTGACAATGCAAGTGCGACCTCCCCATGTAAAATAGGACGTTTAATTCGTCATCTTTGCACTTCAGTTCAATTGCCTCAGTGCAGTAACTTAACGCTTTTCTATAGTCTTTTCTGCTGTGCTCCAGTTTTCCTTTGAGGTCTTTCACTTTTGCTGAGAGAATCAAAACACGAATTGAAAAGTAATATTTTGAGCTTATTAACGTGTTGACTGTCGTTAAACCAAGCCAAAGTGGTCACAATAAACGTTTTAACGTTAAAAGATTGCTATATTGTCTTAAAAAGAACGCGAAGTGAAATACAAGAAAACGGTGACAAGCGCGGGAAAACGTACATGACCAGGTTGTCATCGGCTGAATGGTTTTGTATCTTATTACATTAGCTTGTGGCGAATGTTTTTCAAAACCAATTGAAGAACATCGTAAAGCAAAATCAAAGCAATCCTGGCCAGTCAACCTGTTGAATGGCATAGACTTAAATAATAGAACATGTTCAAATATTTTAGGGTTGACATAAGTGAACTGTAGCATAACTAAATAAGTTAACCAGAAAATTTCGGTCATTCCAAATGGGAATAAATATAACTAATTGTAAATGTAACGGAATAAACTTAGCTCCAAAACTGGAAATACGTAAAAAAATGCAGTAACATAGTCCCTAAATCATAGTCATTGAAAGTATCCAGAGAGCCCTGCAATTTCACCTGGGCGTGGGAGAATGACAACGTAGATGGCCTTAAATAGCGTAAAGCATGATTGCTTTTAGGTAGCCCCAAATCGGAGGGTTATCCATCTCGTTAGGTTACTCCTCTTAGCGTTTTGCCAAATTGCCTGAATAACGCCAGATTATTCTTTCATATCCCTCGAGCATCATGGAAGAGAAGGGGTATTTGAGTAAAACATCTAGTCCAAGAAGTCAACATGAGAACTCTGGCTCGCTTTCTGTGAAAGGTCTCGATCTGGCGTCAGCACACTATGTTAGAACTTGTAATAATGACATTTAAGAGCGTGACTGACGTCATCATTTTCTAAAATCCATGGTTGCTATTTTACAATTATTTTTCTGTACAAAATCGGAGCACATTCTCCGGTTTTTACGTAACACCAATTCCAGTTATTTTTTTTCCCCCTAGGAAATACATGTAAATCATGGAGCCTGTACATTGAGAGGTTTTGACTGGACTATCCACTGCTTCTATACTAATGACTACTATTTGTGTGATGTGCTTGGAGTTAAGCCACATTGATGTACAATGCTGTTCCGCTATGGGTTAAAACAAGTTTAAAGTGTGTTAGCATGTTTTTCGCCAAAAATATGTTCCAGGTCCTGAGGTGTTCGGTTTTTGTGTAAAATACAGTTCTAATCTCTAAGTCACCGTCACATTTTTTTTTTATTACAGACAAACTGACTGTTTGCGTAAACAACCGTGAAAAACAGGTAAAATAAATAATGTGATCAATATCATCACAAGTGACGATTTAGAAAATATCCAACTTGAATAGACTGCGAGCAATCTCTGTTTTGCTGGAAATCTGCGAGGAAGAACGCAAACGAACTGAGGAGAGCAGCGCAAGTGTTGCTTGTCTTCCAAAGCCTGTGAACCCAGCTGGCGGTTTGAATGTTAGTGTCGTATTTTCAAGTAAAACCTTCGTGCCTGTATAATAATAAATTATAGCAGATTTGCACAATTAAATGAGTTCCAAACTTTCGAAGCTGCAAAATAAAATGCATTAGTTTTATCTTGGTTGATTTTCTTACCTCTCAATGAATCATGGTCAAGACCAGTTCCATGTAATGCGCTCGGATTCATCTCTAATGACGCGAGAAATCATTATTAGTCTTGCTGTTCAAGATACATCTCGACCCTTACTATCAATTTATCTGCAATCTGTACTTAAGAAAATTTTTTATTCGTGAGCAAAGTAAAATATTTATCATAAATGTGGCTGAATTCTTTTCATTCTTCCAAACGACCAGTGTATCTTTATCTTTTACTATTCATATTGTTTTTAAAGTTACAAAGTGACTTCCTTCTTTGGAATGTATATTCACTGTATCCAAAGAAAAAACGACAATTAGAGAAACGAGCAAGGATATATAGACAAAAACAGACAGTCAGAAAGAACTTTGATTTACCCGTGATTTCTTCTACACGGAGTAGATCTTCTAGTGCTTCTTGGACGTTCCCTACAGAAAGAGAGTAGTATAGTCGGTAAAAATCATAATCATTTAACGCACACAGAAGGCCAATTTTACCTGGGCGGAAAAAAACTAAACGATATTGAGGATCTGGAGCTGCCAACTCTCCAAAGCGGCAACGGTCATTAAAACGCGCCCCAACTGCCAATTGAAAATAGCCGACAACGGCCAGTTAATCAACGACTGACGAGTAGTGTATACAGAGCGCCTGGCCATTTTCTATGGTAAAAGGTCAGAAACTTGATCCGTACCGCCCGATGCTGGACTCTGTATTTGTTTGGGATCCTTTTTTGTTGATGCGTTTTAAAATACGTTATATGTTTCTCTTTTTAAAACAATGTTGCATCCCCGCAAAAACATAACGGCCAAGTCTCTCCAGCGGCCACTCTGGTTTGTGTCCAAAGTGGCCGTTGTGGAGACGTTCGACTGTCTTCTTCATAAAAGGGGTCAACTAGGAGAGTTTTATTCACTGAAGGCTCTTTGCAAATTATTACCATGCAGCTACTTAACCCAGTGACAACTGATGAGATAGTTTGAACTGGCAACTGACATCTACATCCCCAATCCCCACCCCCCAACCCACCATATCCAGACGCTTGATACAGCATTGTGGCTTCTAAAAAAGCATAGCATGATTGCTTACAGGTGGACCCAAACGGGAAGGGTGTCCATATTAGGACATCCCTCTTCAGCGCTTTCCAAATTTTTGAATAATGCTCGGTCATCCTTACATACCTCCAGAGGTAGGGAAGGAGTACTAGAAATGTAAATATTACGATAACTGCACAAATTCTCGCGCGCTCATTGGCTAATTTTTATCATCAATAAGAGGACAAACACATGAATGTATAATTTCTGCGTTGCAGTAACGAGCGAGAATGGACAATTTGACAATTTGTTATCGTAAAAGACAAATTGACTTCAGTTTTTTATGTGTCTGTCCTGTTATTGATTATGAATTTCATCATAACATTGTGAAAAAAGCCTGCGGATTCACTCGGGTATCACCTCGTGGATCCACTGCTACTTTGACAATGTTATGACAAATTTCATTATCAATAACAATACAGGCGCACAAAAAACTGACGTCAATTTGTTAAATGTTTAAAGGAAGAGCACAACATGAGGACTCTGGCTTGCTGTCCATGAAACATTATTCCTTTAAAGTAGTACTATGACAAAAATCGCATCTTTCCTATCGAAGCCATTTTAAAACATCAACAAGTAACCTATCTGAAAAGAAACATGCTGCTTACTATATTCAAATAACTCTTTTCATTCCAGACATATTCAAATTTGTAAAATATGCAAAATAGCCAAGTGATGACATCATACACTCAACCAAATTTTGATTAAAAGATGATGAAAAAACATTTCTCAACCAATTTGCATCAGAAATGTTTCATTCTTTGCAGGAAGATTCTCCTAAATGAGCTCCACAATATGTGCATAAGAGTTTTGTTACCAGCGCAACATACTGGGTTCCAGACCTCCCCAATATTGAAGGCATTTCTAGCCACTGTGGCGTTCCCTTTTCATATTTGCAAATGTTGCCTCATATGCATGATCCAGCAAGCATATAGATACGTTAGCTCGAGTTTATGATCTCGTTTAACATCTTCGAGCTTAAAATCACTAACATATTGCTGGTTTTCAGTGTTACGCCATTCAAAATAGATCGAAATAAAAATCAAAACCGTTCAATAGATGAAGTCCAGAATCTGGGAAATGAAAGAAGGTAAATATGCAAAGACTCTCGCCAAGATTCCGGTCACAGCAATTTTTCTTAACCAAGATATGCAGAGAAATGTATGTTCAACTCTCTTCTCGGTGTCTGGATATCCCGATGATACACTGTCTCTCGTGTTTGATATATCACTTCAAAAATTCAGAAAGTCATCAAGAATTACTTTGCTATATATATTTACTCCTTAAGCAAACAAGGACAGCTTGATAGTGTTAAAGAGACAAAACCAGAACCTTGCATTTTTCAGGGTTTAAGATCATCTTATTACTTCGCCTCTAATTAAACACAATCGCAAGTTTCTTGTTGGGAACATTTCCAACAACAGCTGGATCAGAGCTGATTATCGAAAGCGTAACTTTTCAGTTGAGCCTCTTACAAAAAGTTAAGTTAGCCATCCTTTGTTTTTAAACTCCCGTAAGCAGGCACTCGAAAGCAAATCCTATGCATAGCGCATAATATTGCAGTTTGAGTCTGTGTATCGCATAGTACAGCATTTACCTGTATACAGTTATTATCGAAAACAGCAACAACAACAACAAAAAAAACATTTGAAACGGTTTATATAACTTTTGCATTCCCAATGTTCATTGTTAGCTGGGCAGTAAGGGGCCACGGCATACACCTTAACACTCTAGCGGGCGCTTTCGAGAACCACACTCGTAAGCGGTCACCTCCAGCGTTCACAGACAGCGTTTTTTGTGTACCGAGGGTGTCCGCTTACGATAGCCTCCACGGCATGTGGTTTAGATCCTCGGGTGCATCTTGATAATTACCTACAGAAAATGAGTAATGTAGTCGGAAAAATCACAGCCATTGACAGAGCTTAGAGGGAAATTTAACCTGAGCGGAATAAAATAGTAAAGCATACCCGGAAGGGTGGGAAAAGGACTCTAATATAAAATGGGCACGGGGCGCTCTTTTAAAATTTTGAAATGAACCCCTAAGAAATACCGAGATTCTGTTTTGTGGGCGTGACTTGAAATGTTTTTTTTTTACCTCTAAGAGGTACCAATTCTAAAACAATACATTATCTCATGTCATATTTTTTTAGAATTAACGATCCTAAATAATATTGGCAAAAGCTTCTGCTGTAAACCTTTTGATGCTGAATACGTCCTGCTATTTAAGGTGGTTGGAAACTGTTTTCAGCCACCTTAATTAAGTTAAAAGAAGCGATGAGGATCTGATTTCTTCTTACAATATTGATTCTTTATTACGCAGGCAGGTGATGGAAATAACTAAAATCAAATAGTGCATGAACAAATGCTCAGGTTAAGAAAGAAAGAGACTTATGGTGTCAATCAAAATGGACCTTTTTTTAAATTTTTTTTACATTCTGAAGTTAGATATTTTAACTAAGCCATAACGGGAAACGAATATGCCGTGTGAACATACCTAGATTGTGATGGATTTTGGACCTGTCAAGGTGGAGCAAGGCGTTCAGTCTGTCATCTTTGCAATTCACTTCAATTCCCTCAGTGAAGCAACTTAACGCACTTCTGAAGTCATTTTTCCTCAGTTCTATGACTCCTTTGATGAAATGTGTCTTTGCTGTAAGAATCAAAACACGTATTGGGGAGTTATCAGTGAATTTTTCAAACATATTTTTTTGAGCTTAAGAGAGTGCAATCACAGTTTAGTTTTGTTTGGAAAGCAGCCGATCGCATTTTCTAAATTCATTTTTGTTTCCCAGACGATTCCTTTGATCCAGTGTGTGTTTGCTGTGAGAATCAAAACGTGTGTTTGGAAATAATTAGTGGAACTTTTTAAGATAATATTTTTGAGTGCAATCACCTTTTCTTTTCTTTCCTTTGCAAAGAAGCTTATCTGTTTGTAGAAATCTCAAACTCGTTTTTAATTTATTTGAGTCTTTGCCAGGAACTGAAAACCGATAGAAATAGCACATACAACAAAAGACCTGGATACATTAAAACGACCGTTGAGGCCAGACAATGTCGAAAATATATCACCTACCTTGCATGTAATTAATCTTATAAAAGGCTTTTAAAAAAGTAAAATACAGCGGAGCACTGGGCTGATTCATTAGTAGGAGCCACCGATCTTGTTATTGGGTTGTTTCAGTATTATTCAGTTCTTGTTTTTAAGTGGGAGATGTGTACGAGATCGTGAATACAAACCTCACTGCGTTCTCTTGGCCTTTTTTATTGACTGAGCAAAATTCGTACGGGCGTTTAGTTTGCTCTTAGTCTTGAATTAAGTACTTACGTCTCGGCTTGAAAAAAACTTCTCAATTTCGTATTCAGCTGGTGTTTTCATCGTCTCACTTGAATTTTAATTTACCAAAGTTTGCTTGCTCTTTTTGTTTTCGTTTTTTTCTCTTTGTCTTCAACTCCATTTAGTTGTTTCAGTAGAAACAAGCAAAATGATTCATGCAGTTTTTGTTGACAATTTTCTCTCGTCCAAAGCAAAAGAAAAAACGATCTAGAAGCCCGCCTAGATGGAAAAATCTTGGGCACGATCCATTCAACCAAAATTTCCAGAAATCTCGGTCTAAAACTGAATGGATCAGTTCGGTCCAACCAGCAAAGTCTCGAAAAAGCCAGTCCACCTTTCAGGTGGACCTCTTTTCTCAGTTGGGCCAGCCTGATCGAAAATTGAGCATTCAATCTGTGACCGACCCATTTTCAATCTCAGTACCTCGCGGTATACTTTTTATGTTCAACATGGAGAAAAACACTTATCAGTGTGGCTTTTATGAATTGTTAACAACGGAGATCAGTGTTACTGGTACATCCATGGGCACTTACAACAGGTTGACAGCTGCTGATGTCGTGTCTGTAACACTTGCTTACCCTTCTAGTTTTATATCTTCAATTTGACATGTTCGGATCAATATCAGTATCTGAGCAACTGCGCACCTACCCCTCCCCTAACTTAACAGGTTACTGAGTTATTAACTTATTATAACATGTTGGGTTAGGGGAGGGGTGAGTGCGCAGTTGCCCAGATAATGATATTGATCCACATGTTCTTTGAAACAAACTAAATAGAAGAGTTTTCTTCATATTTTGAGTCAGTTTTCATGTTTAGTTCCGTATATACTGTACTGTAATTTCTCCAGCAGCTGGTTGGCATTGTAGTTCTATTTCCTCTCACTTGCTTTGGTACACGTTCGCCATCTCAAGGGTTATTTGACCTTATTTTAATTTTCACATCATATCTTGTAAGGATTTCTTCGAGTCTTATTCTATCGAGAATTAGTAACCTTTACGAAATGTTTCTTTTCCCTGCTTTAAGCGTTTCTTAAAAACGGTATTGGGAAGCGCTTGACTGACGCGTTAACGGCTTTGCTATTGACCTCTAATTTTGACAGAATTTACAATATTTTTCTGCAGAAAACCGGAGCACGTTCTGCAGTTTTTACGTAACACTTCTTCCTGTTAATTTTTTCGCCTAGCAATTACATATAACTGAATTCTTTAGTCTGTGCTAAAAACTGAGAGGAGGTTTTGGCTGGACTATCCACCGCTTCTATGCTAATGACTACTATTTGTGTGATATGGTTGTCATCTACAATGCTGTTGAGATATGGGTTAAAATAAGTTTAATGTATGTTAACATGTCTTTCGCCAAAAATATGTTCCAAATCCTGAGGTGTTCGGTTTTTGTTTAAAATACTGTTAAAGCTCTAAGTCACCGTCACATTTATTTTTATTATAGATAAACTGACTGTTTGTGCAAACAATCGTGAAAAAGCGGGAAAATAAATAATGTGATCAATATCATCACAAGTGACGATTTGGAAAATATCCCAGACTGCAAGCAATCTCTGTTTTGCTCGAAATCTGCAAGGAAGAACGCAAATGAACTGAGGAGAGCAGCGCAAGTGTTGTTCGTCTTCCGAAGCCTGTGCTACGCGGCTGGCGGTTTGAATTTTACGAGTGGCGTATTCTCCAGTAAAACCATTGTGCCTGTATGATAAATGAGTTCCAAAATTCCAAAGCTGCAAAATAAAACCAATACTTTTATATTGGATTATTTTCTTACCTTTCAATGAATCATGGTCAAGATCAGGTCCACGTAATGCGCTCGGATTCATCTCTAATGACGCAACAAAAATCTGAATTAGTTTTTGCTGTTCAAGATTCATCTTGACCCTCAATTACCAAGAAAAAAAATAGGGCCACCTCGCAGCTCTTACAAGGTCTTACCTGATTGGAGACCACCCTTGAGGTTTAACAAAAGAACAAACAACAGAAACAATGGACCCTAGCCCTAAAACAAGAGCTCGTAGCAGCTGCGAGGCTACCGAAAATATAAATAAGATCATGCAATTTACAGTATTTAAAGCGATTTTGGCGCGAAGAATTAATATAAGAGGGTGCAAAGATTACAATAATACTTTCGCACGAATGGAGTCTGATTGCACGTTAAGATTTGGTTTAAAGCTCTTATAAAAAAGCATTTCGTATACTAAGCAGTCAAATTTGTTTCTACATTTCTTAAGCACTTCGAAACGCTTTAGCAGGCCCTGAGGCATTGTCCCGTACATGTTCTTGTAGTAGGGAGCTTAAGCATGCACGTTTTTGAGACGCGGACGGCAACCGGAACAGGACATTTCGCGTGCTAGGACCGTATTGCCTCCCAGATTTTTATACTATTCATCTCTAATGGAGAAAAGATTCTTAGCAATGTAAATGTGGTTGTGTGAGCACAAGTTAAAAGTGAATTAGCTCACTTCCGGTTGCCCTCCGTGTTTCAAAAACGCGCGTGCTTAAGCTTCATAGTGTTTGGCAATGACGGAGGATTGTTGTTTATGTCTTTTTACACGATTATGTAAATGTCCGCGTGTGTAACCTACATAACCCGCGTCACAAAGATCCCAATTAAAGGCTTTGCTTATAATTTCCTTAATAATGGGGTCATGACACAGGAGTTCAGCCTAATGAATCATGTATGGTGATTCATGTGATGATACAATAGTCATATTTGAATGGTAACAAATTATGATGATTTGATCTGTACCCTTAACACCATAGTATGATTCCAGTCCTCTCTTAATCATCACCATGATGTTTTGAGGTGTGTTAAAATCGTGACTGGAATCGTAACCATGATTTACAGTCATATGAATCATAGCTATGATGCAAACT
>JAHPZR010029588.1:42500-47071 GCA_019787425.1 Platygyra sinensis | reverse complement strand
AAATTTGATTATAGTACCACTTTAAGCCACTGCAGTTCTCGAGCTCAGCAATAATTAAAACATCTATTATTATAGAAGGGAAGGCGTGAAATTGGTGTTAAAACCACTTCAGTTAAAAGACAATATGAAAATCTAATTCCTTCGCAATAATATTTTGAGTTAATTAACGAAAATCATCAAATGATGCATTACCAAATTCTCAGAAGTAAACAAGTAAAAATGCGACTCTAATCAAAATGCACGATTTACATTCTGAACTTTTATTTTAACTTGATACGTTAAAGTGGACAACAAATAACCGACACACCCAGAGAAACCTGCAAGCGCGACCCGGCGAGGTAAAGCTCGACGTTCAGTTGGTCATCTTTACACTTGACATCGATGCCTTGAATATAGGAGGTCACTCCAAAAAGCATATTTTTTGTCATCACCAATAAAAAGTTTATATTTAGTTAAGCTACTCAGCGAAGTTTCAGCTTCTAAAGTGCATTCTATCTTAAGACATTTGTCTCCAAAGAAGCCTAAAATTTGGCATCGGCAGGCCGCCATTTTGAAACAAATGCTAAGGCGGCCAGGTCGGGCCAGGCCGCTAAGCGTGACGTCATCTTGTTCAAGAGATTTTGTTTTGCAAAGCGTATTTGTTTACTCGAGGTCATGGCTGATCTTCAACATTACCGTTTAAAAAAAATTAATAAATAAGACCTTTATTTACCCTTTGGCAGTGTTTATAGCACAAGTGCTAGTGGGGCCGAGCAAACAACTGAAACAAATATTTCAAATTGAACATAACATTGTTAAGAATCCCAACTGGCAGGAGGCAAACCAGTTGGCTATTTACAAACTTGGCCGAGGATTTGAACTTGGGGCTACTGAGAAACAAAACATTTGGAGAAAGAACGTGTTCCTAATCCTGAGAATAGCGAAAGCGAAAAGTGAGAAGTAAACGATCGGTTAAAAAGCACATTTTGGTGTTCTTGTGAGCGATGTCAAATCATGCCAACGCAAAGAGAATGTGTTTGTTGCCGAGAACGGCGAGAGGAAGAAAACAAAATTCAATATATGTGTACCTCGAATTTCGTCAAAAATACTCCGCTGCGCGTCGTATGTTCAACTCTCTTCTCGGTGTTTGGATATCCCGATGAAACACTGTCTATCGTGCTTGATATATTACTTCAAAAATTCAGAGAGTCATCAAGAAATGTTTTGCGGCATATTTACTCTTTCAGCAAACAAGGAGAACTTGATATTACGCTTATGCGACAGAACCACAGCCTTGCTTCTTTCACTGTTTAGGATCATCCTATTATTTCGCCAAGCTCCTTGTTGAGAACATTTGCAAAAACAGCTGAATTAGAGCTGATTATCGAAAGCGTAATTTGTCAGCTGAGCCTCTTACATAAAGTTAAGTTAGCCATCGTTTGTTTTTAAACTCCCGGAAGTGGACTCTCAAAAGCAAATCTCATGCATAGCGCATAATATTGCAGTTTGAGTCTGTATATTGCATAGCACAGCATTTACCTGTATGCAGTTATTATCAAAAACAGCAAGAACAACAACAAAAAAAACGTTTCAAACGGTCGTATTAGTTTTTGCATTGCCAATGTTCATTGTTAACTGGGCAAGCTGTAGTAAGGGGCCACGGCATACACCTTAACACTCTAGCCGCCGCTTACGAGAACCATTCTCGTAAGCGGTCACCTCAAGCTACGGACAGCTTTTTTGTGTACTGAGGGTGTACGCTTACGAGGGCTTCCACGGTATATGGTTTAGATCCTCGAGTGCATCTTGAAAACCACTTTTGGAAAATGAGTAATGTAGTCGGTGAAAATCATAGACATTCATAGTACTTAGAGGGTAGTTTAACCTGGGCGAAATAAAACGATAAAGCATACCCGGAAGGGTGAGGAAAGGACTCTAACGTAAAAGGGACTGGGGAGGGATGCTTATCTAAAATTTTGAAAAGAACCCCTAAGATGGCACTAAGATCCTGTTTTGTCGGCGTGACTTGAATTTTTTTTTTTTTACCTCTAAGAGGTACCAATTCTAAAACAGTACATTATCTCATGTCATATTTTTTAGCCTCAACGATCCTAAATAATGCCGGAAAAAGCTGCTGCTGTGGACCTTTTGAGGCTGAAGACGTCTCGCTATTCAAGTTAATAGAAGCGATGAGGATCTGATTTTTTCGTACGATATTGATTCTTTATGTACGCAGGCAGGTGATGGAAATAACTAAAATCAAATATTGCATGAACAAATACTCAGGACTAAGAAAGAAAGAGACTTATGGTGTCAATCAAAATGGACATTTTTTTTTTATTTTACTTTCTGTAGTTAGATATTTTAACTATAGCCATAACGGGAAACAAGTATGCCGTGTGAACTTACCTAGAGTGTAATGGATTTTGGACCTGTAAAAGTAGAGCATGGCGTTCAGTCTGTCCTCTTTGCAATTCACTTCAATTCCTTCAGTGAAGCAACTTAAGGCAATTCTTAAGTCATTTTGCGCTTCTATATCTCCTTTGAACAAATGTATCCTTGCTGTGAGAATCAAAACACATATTGAGGAGTTATCAGTAAATTTTTTAAACATTTTTTTTTTTGTGAGCTTAAGAGAGTGCAATCACAGTTTTGTTTTCTTTGGAAAACAGCTGATCGGATTTCTAAATTCATTTTTGTTTCCGAGACGTTTCCTTTGATCCAGTGTGTGTTTCCTGTGAGAATCAAAACGTGTGTTCGGAAGTAATGAGTGGAACTTTTAAAGATATTTTTGAGTGCAATCATCTTTTCTTTTCTTGCCTTTGCGAAGCAGCTGATCGGTTTGAAGAAATATCAATCTCGTTTTTCATTTATTTGAGTCTTTGCCAGGAACTGAAAACCCATAGAAATAGCACATACAACAAAAGACCTGGATACATTAAAACGACCGTTGAGGCCAGACACTGTCAAAAATAGGGTTTACCTCGGTGTAAAAACCTGTGAAGTTTTTCTTTATTTTGTAGCTATTGCTAGAGTTGGGGTCTATTATGTTGACTTCTTTGTTTTCTTTGTTTTACGTCACTGGTGAGTGTCACAGGTTTTTACACCGAGAATGAGACCAAAAATATTACCTTCCTTGCATGTAATTCATCCTACGAAAGGTGTTTTAAAAAGTAAAAAAAAACAAACAAAAAACGCGGGCACTGGGCTGACGCATTTGTAGCAGCCACCGATCTCGTTATTGGGTTGTTTCAGTATTATTCAGTTCTTGTTTTTAAGTGGGAGATGTGTACGAGATCGTGAATACAAACCTCACTGCGTTCTTTCTGTACTCACGACCGAGCTCAAAATTCTCCCGCACTGATTGACAAGCTTGGTTAAGTGAAAGCCCAGTTTAAGGTGGCCGGTTCGTAATCGCTGTTATTTTGCTTCTGAATATGGATAAAAACTTTGTCAGAACTGAGAAGGTCGAGCTCACTAACAAGCATGGTTTCAATTCTCTAGGCCTCTTTTACTGACTGAGAAATATTCGTACGGGCGTTTAATTTGATTTTAGTCTTCTATTAAGTACTTACGTCTGGGCTTGAAAAGAACTTCTCAATTTCGTATTCAGCCGGTGTTTTCATCGCACCCCTTGAATTTTAATACACCAAAGTTTGCTTGCTCTTTTTGTTTTCGTTTTTTCTCTTTGTCTTTGAGCTTAACTCCATTTAGTTGTTTCAGTAGAAACAAGCAAAATGATTCATGCAGTTTTTGTTGACAATTTTCTCGCGTCCAAAGCAAAAGGTAAAACGATCAAGAAGCCCGCTTAGATGGAAAAATCTAGGGAACGATCCATTCAACCAAAATTTTCAGAAATCTCGGTCTAAAACAGAATGGGTCAGTTCGGTCCAACCAGTAAAGTTTGGAAAAAGCCGGTCCACCTTTGAGGTGGACACTTTTCTCAGTTGGCGATCATTCTCAATCCAGTACCTCGCGGTATATTTTCCATAAAACACTTATCGAAAATTGAGCATTCCATTTGACCGACCCATTCTCAATCCCAGTACCTCGCGGAATACGTTCTATGTTCATTAACATGGTGGAAAACACTTATCAGTGCATCTTTTGTGATTTGTTAACAGCGGAGATCAGTGTTACTCGTACATCCATGGGCACCTACAACAGGTTGACAGCTGCTGATGTCATGTCTGTAACACTTGTTTACCCTTCTAGTTTTATATCTTCAATTTGACATGTTATTTGAAACAACCTAAATAGAAGAGTTTTCTTCATATTTTTAGTCAGTTTATGTTTATATGTACTACTACTGTAATTTCTCTAGCAATTGCTTGGCATTTAATTCTGTTTCCTCTCACGTGCTTTGTTACACGTTCACCATTTCACGGGTTATTTGACCTTATTTTAATTTACATATTATATCTTGTAAGGATTTTCTCTAGTCTTATTCTATATAGGTTAGTAACCCTTACGAGATGTTTCTTTTCCCTGCTTTAAGTATTTCTCAGTAACTGTATAGGGGAATCCTTGTTTACAATATTTGCCTCATTAGCATAAGCAATTCAGTTTCTGATGGAGCTACAAATAAATCA
>JAHPZR010029588.1:27500-37500 GCA_019787425.1 Platygyra sinensis | reverse complement strand
CGAGTGCATCTTGAAAACCACTTTTGGAAAATGAGTAATGTAGTCGGTGAAAATCATAGACATTCATAGTACTTAGAGGGTAGTTTAACCTGGGCGAAATAAAATGATAAAGCATACCCGGAAGGGTGAGGAAAGGACTCTAACATAAAAGGGACTGGGGAGGGATGCTTATCTAAAATTTTGAAAAAGAACCCCTAAGATGGCACTAAGATCCTGTTTTGTCGGCGTGACTTGAATTTTTTTTTTTTACCTCTAAGAGGTACCAATTCTAAAACAGTACATTATCTCATGTCATATTTTTTAGCCTCAACGATCCTAAATAATGCTGGAAAAAGCTGCTGCTGTGGACCTTTTGAGGCTGAAGACGTCTCGCTATTCAAGTTAATAGAAGCGATGAGGATCTGATTTCTTCTCACAATATCGATTCTTTATTACGCAGTGCAGGTGATGGAAATAACTAAAATCAAATAGTGCATGAACAAATGCTCAGGACTAAGAACGAAAGAGACTTATGGTGTCAATCAAAATGGACATTTTTTTACTTTTTTTTACATTCTGAAGTTAGATATTTTAACTAAGCTATAGCGGGAAACGAATATGCCGTGTGAACTTACCTAGATGTCGATGGATAGTGGACCTGTCATGGTAAAGCACGGCGTTCAGTCTGTCATCTTTGCAGTGCACTTCAATTCCTTCAGTGAGGCAACTTAACGCATTTCTTAAGTCATTTTGCTCCAGTTCTATAACTCCTTTGAACCAATGTGTCCTTGCTGTGAGAATCAAAACAAATATTGGGGAGTTATCAGTGAATTTTTTAAACATTGTTTTTTTGTGAGCTTAAGAGAGTGCAATCACAGTTTTGTTTTCTTTGGAAAACAGCCGATCGCATTTCTAACTATTCATGTTTGTTTCCGAGACGTTTCCTTTGATCCAGTGTGTGTTTGCTAGTAGAATCAAAACGTGTGTTTGGAAGTAATTAGTGAAACTTTTAAAGATAATATTTTTGAGTGCAATCATGTTTTCTTTTCTTGCCTTTACAAAGCAGGTTATCTGTTTTTAGAAATTTCAAACTAGTTTTTAAATTATTTGAGTCTTTGCTAGGAACTGAAAACCCATAGAAATAGCAGATACAACAAAAGACCTGGATACATTAAAACGACCATTGAGGTCAGATACTGTCAAAAATATCACCCACCAGGAGCCATAATCGGGGACGGAAACCGTAAGCGCGTGCCATTTCTAGTATTGGGGTTGGCGCCATGATATGGGACAATTTTTCCATTTTTAGAACAAATTGCGCCATCGCCTGCGGCACACGCGCGTACATTGCTGCGAGGATTTTCGAGGATGTCGCGCAGGGGAAATGGCGTCCGAAATTCCCGAAATCGTTTATGCTGTTGGCCCACAACTCAATGCCTTTATGGCTGTTGGAGTTTTGCATAAGTATTTTCGCCGTAAGTTGCTCCAGTTTGAGTGGAGACAGTGCCGAATTTAGGTATGTCCCGCTTTATATCGCTAACCAAGTTGAGTTCCGCTGCTCCTTTTACAAGAACTTCACATACTCCAATCTAAATTTCACTTATGAAGAAGATTAACAGCTTTTCCATTACACAGAAAAAAAAACCAGTTGCATTGGATATGTCTGGATATAGCAGTGTTTAGGCCAAATAAGTGACAATAGGTTTATGTCCGTAGATGCTGCTTAGTTTTGTTTGTGTAAAAATCCAATAAATTGTCTGTTGTCGATGAACAACAGCGCCCGCTGATTCGTGTTTTGCACTGCAAGTAAAACATGACAAATTGAGCTATTATTTCGCACTTTGGCGTGAAAACGTACATCGAACTCATACAATATCTCTAGATTTGAATATGTTTAAGGTTGATTAATGTTTGAGAACAAATTAAAAGCTTAGCTGAAAATATGTGAATACAGCAGAAATAATTAGAAAAGTTACGATGACGCTTTTAATTAACTCGAATAAAGATTTCGATTGAGTCGGATCTCCTTGTCTATTTTATTTTCGCAGGGTAGAGTTTCACTATGTGAAAGAAACACACATGATGTTAGTAGCCTTTTGGTGAACGTTGGTGAAAATTGTTGTAGTATCTCAGCACAAAGGACATGGAAACAAATCTTTTTTACGATTTGTTCAAAATCTGAAAAAACCGACTCGGACTTGAAAGTGCACGCGCTGCACTATGCAAATGAACTACTCGTACACGTTAGACTTGCCTTTCAAAAACTTTTGCAAACTCGCCAAACGAGCAGAAACAATAAGAAACTATCGAAAACAGGTTTTGGTTATGAATAAGCATTGTTTGGCAAACTCACAAATTAACTCGATACCGGAGTAAACAGTTTTCTCACAGAACTTTTCTCTAATAAACAAACACAAAAGTTTACGGGAATAATTAGCCGGCGAGCGGATTTTATTCATTCACAGCGCGAAATTAAAGATATTCTCGACCCTGAAAAACACACCTTTTGCATTAAATCAGAGCATAAAAGTACATAGAAGAGCCCTGGTTCTTCTTCTCTGCCTTATTCCCTGCCATCTCTGTGAAAAACCGACAAGAGAATCTCGCAACTCTCACCATTTGATCACGCAACGTGACAACATTCACGCGAGAGCCCACGACACGTGCGTGGATCAGCGCGCATATATGACGTCAGGATGGCGCAATTTGTTCTAAAAATAGAAAAATTGTCCCATATCATGGGTCCACGCGCATCCCAAGACTTACGGTCTCTGTCCCCAATTATGGCTCCTGCACCCACTTTGCATGTAATAGGCCGTTCCGAAATTCAGCAGGGGACTGGGGCGAGTTTCAAATTTTAACCAATCGATAAACGAACACCACCACATGAAAGGTCATGTTAAGATTGGTCATTTGACCGAGTATGATGCTTTTAGGGCGATCAGAGACCGAATTATGGACGTTGAAATATGGTTCAAAATCCATACAAACGTCTCTAATTTTGAGACAGCGTCCCCCAAAATCATACAAACTCTTAAAATTTGTTATGATTTCCGTGATACTGTTTAAAATGGGCAAACATAGCAATTTTCATCTCAGTTTCTTTGAAATAGTAGATGCATGACGGGATTTTACGGTTGTCACAAAATTGATAAGAAATTATAAGAGTTTATATGGTTTTGGGGGACGCTGTCTCAAAATTAGAGACGTTTGTATGGATTTCGAACCATGTTTCAAGGTTCATAACTTGGTCTCTGTTCACCCTAAAAGCATCATACGTAGTCAAATGACCAATCTCAACGTGATCTTTCATGTGGTGGTGTCAGTTTATCGATTGGTTAAAATTTGAAACTCGCCCCAGTCCCCTGTTGAATTTCGGAACGGCCAATTCATCGTGAAAGCTTTTGAAATCAAAGTGGCTATGAGGAGCCACTCAACTTGGAAAATGGATCGAAGGCTCGAAGCCACCCAGCTCACCCAGAAATTTGAATCGCCGGCTTCGAAATCGAACACAAGATAAACTGAAAGGTTGATGCTTCTTCTCGTGGCATTCAGTCGAAGATCCATTTACATGTAAAATCCAAGTGCTAACCGCCAAATAATTTTCGAGAAATGCAGCTTTTGAAGCGACCAGCATCCGCGGCCGAGATTTCCATTGCCTGGCCAAGGAGCAACAGTCACGCTGTTTGCTTCACCCTGATTGGGTGCATTCTTTAGCATTACCCAATCAGCGTGGAGTAACAGCGTAACTGCGGTGAGCTTTCAGAATGTCACAAACAGAATTAAAACGTTGTTCGAACGGTATAAAAATGACGTAAAACGATTTTCAAGGAGCATTTTTAAAAACATCTAACAAGCAGTTTCGTCAGTTTAACGGAGGAGCATCCCAGTGAACATCAATTGAAAACAGATACAAAATATCTTATTGTCATAAATTAATCGTGACCTGATGCAATCGCGGTCAACCGTGAATACTCGAACAAAAGATTTTCGCATGAGTGAACAGTTTATTGTGTCACCTTCAGTACGTTTTTATAAAACAAAAGAGTTTCTAAGCATTAGCCTTAAACAAAATACTCTAATCTAGTAGCTCATGTACGCTTTCCCTCTACAATACTTCCTAAATGACATAAAAACATCTTCCACATGCTTAAACTTCGCTCGCAGGACTAAAAGTGCACCTAACCCCAAAAATTTGTTTTCGCTAAATCGAATCTACTTGTTATTCGAAGCATTTAAACCCAAAAATTTTTAAATTTGCTTGAATCCTCGATTTTCTATGCCCTCTCAAAGTCGCGCTTGAAGTGTTGCACGACCGAGTTTTAGGGAATCTGGGGAGGCGGTTGCTGATGACGTCTACCCAGGAACCAAACACAATGGCCCCTCAGTCTGCTCTCTGTATTTGCTCGAGAAAATGGAGAGCAAAATTAATCGTTCCAATATATTTTGGGACTAAAACGACCGAATTTTGTTTAAGAATCATTTTTTTTGTCATCACTGGAGTCAGAGTTAAGTTTCGATTCGAAAGACTCCGACATAAACTTCGATCGAGCACGTTCGACAACTGTGAAATCACTGCTTGGAGCTTTGAGAGCACTATACAATATTTCAAGCGATCCGACGACGGGGAAGACCTCTTTGCGGACGAGCTGCTTGTATATTAGGGATGGAAAGCTAGATACGAAGTGGAGGAGGAGGAAAACGAAAAGCAGGAAAGAAAACTCAAGGACTGCTTTGGATGGTAAACGTTATTCATTACCTAAGCACAAGGTTCCCACGAGTGTTTAAAGCCTGTCTACAGTTGTCGTTAGCGAGAATGTATTTTGTCAAGGTATGGTTGTTCTATTAAATCCAGTTTGTAATTTACTTTCTGGAATGCTTCATGTTTATAAGAGCGAAGTACGTGTTGCAGTTTTCGAGACGTGATGACCTCCAAAACACTGGCATCGATCCGGCGATTGAAAAACGTAGAATTGTTTGGACCTTTATTTTTGAAGCTGCGGGAAGGAAGGCAGAAGGTAGCATTTCATACAATTACCGATTTCACATTGTTACACGTTTTAAGTCGTAACTACAAATAACCGATGTAATTTTTTCTCAATGCTTGCAGTGAAATTCGTCGGATAAGCGAATAGGATGTGCTCCCTAAGCGGTCTGCAGATAATATTACGCGGTCATATTTTCGACACTTATTACACAGAATTTTTTGTCGAACTGCTGTCTTCTAAACCTTCGAAAACTCTGTGAGTCTAACAATTTTGTTCAGATATCGTGTAATGTTTAAGGGTTAGTCTTCTACTTTTATCTGAATCGAAGAGAAATAAGTGTTGGTTGGCGGCGTATGGTTGCGACTTGTTTACATATCAGTAAGCTTATATATCGGCCGTAATGCTTTGTAATTTATCGCACGACTTTGCCGGATATGTTATAAATACTGTGGGATTGGAAGATATAGGTTGTCGTTAGTATCTCTACAAATTGCTGGCTGGCTTTCAGCAGAAAATTTTCAAAACAGCGTTTGAAAGTCTGCGGAACAAATTCCACTAAGAGTTCTTCAATGGTTCTCACAGAGTTAGTTCGCTTATTCGATAATTCGACAAAATCAACCATCGTTAACGTTTTTATTGTACTATTGACCGATCATCGCTATTAAATTGTATAGTATATCTTTCTTTAAATCTGCGATATTGCTGCAAGGCGTTTCTGCGCACTTTTCGAATATGTTTTGGCATCATCCTCAAGGAAATGAGAGGACGGGAGATATTCGATCTTCCTGGGTAGACGTCACTCCAGCTGCTGGACCCATTCTCCTCAGACTCGGTCGTGCAACAAAATGGCGGTGTTTTGGAGCTATTTTCGAGATTTCTTCGGGACATAGAAAATCGAGGATTCAGTATCCGAATCAAAAAATTTTTTCACAGAAGTATTTCAAATAACAAGTAGATTCGTTTTAGCGAGAAAAAAAAATCGGGGTTAGGTGCACTTTAACCTTCCCGTGGAAACTACTAGTCGTATAAGTAAACAACGCTGCACGTCTGTTCGAATTCTCCTCAATTGTCTTGACTGTTTATCTTTCAAAACATTTAATCACGGCTTGAATCATTCGAAAATTCATAGAGCTCGTCAATTTTGTGACAAATGATAATGTCAATTATGTATTGTTATTTCTTTTGAGGCAATCGAGTACGGTTATTAAACCTGTATGAGCGGGCACTTTCGGAAAATAAGAGACTTCTGTAATTACAGGTAGCTTCTATTTAAAAAGAAAACGTTCGTGCGAGAATTTATTCAACGTAGAGCATTTCTGCGATAAGATATTGAGTAGTTAGGTCAGAATTCAAAGAATAAATAACTTGACACGGTGCAACCGACCATGAAATAGCTTTAAACAGCAGAGGTTCAAAACCCCCGGGGTGGGGGGGGGGGACTCCTATATGCAAAGGTTGATAAATTTCCGTCGTCTCGGGTACAAATCAAAGATTCTGGTCTCACTTAGGGTGTTGAGGACGAAACATCAGCATTTTTAGCTGTCAAAGTATCGTTTAGGGTGCACTAGAAGAAATAATAATTAAAAGAAATGCTCTTATTAAATTTCTGTTTTCAGGCTTGATTTCTGCTGATCTCTCGATTACGCGAGTCGGGTCTACAAGTCCCCACGGGATCCTCTCTTGAAGAACAGCTAGTTATCGAACCTATTCCGTTTTAAATGGTATCTTTTGGGGGATAATGAAGCTCAGCCAACGTCCAAATAAGTCTCGCGTAGGAGTTAAATTCAAATTTTCCGACGAGCATTCATTGCCTTCAAGTTTCATTTGGGAGCTCCCCAAGGGTTTCCAAATGTGTAACGGGAAGTGATGGAGTGAAGTAGTGAAATCGCGCTCCACACCTACAACTTGGAAAATATTATTTTTCAAGTTAAAGAGAAAAAAAAGCGTAGCACTGGGCCGACGTATTAGTAGCAGCCACCGAACTCGTTGTTGGGTTGTTTCAGTATTGTTCAGTTCTTGTTTCCAAGTGGGAGATGTGTACAAAATTGTGAAGACAAACCTCACTGCAGTCTTTCTGTACTCACGACGGAGCTCAAAATTCTCCCGTACTGAGTTACAAGCTTAGTTAAGTGAAAGCTCGGCTTAAGGTGGCCGGTTTGTAATCGCTGTCATTTTGCTTCCGGATATAGCTAAAAACTTTGGTCAGAACTGAGAAGGTCGAACTCACTGACAAGCATGGTTTCAATTTCTCTAGGCCTCTTTTATTGACTGAGAAAAATTTGCACGGGTGTTTTTCTCAATTTCGCATTCAGCTGATGTTTTCATCGCCTCGGCTGAATTTCAATTTACCAAAGTTTGCTTGCTCTTTTTGTTTTCGATTTTTCTCTTTGTCTTTGAACTGAACTCCATTTAGTTGCTTCAGTAGAAACAAGCAAAATGCCGATTCATGCAGTTTTTGTCGACAATTTTTTCGCGTCCAAAAGAAAAGGTAAAACGATCAAGAAGCCCGTCTAGATGGAAAAATCTAGGATACAATCCATTCAACCAAAATTTCCAGAAATCTCGGTCTAAAACTAAATGGATCAGTTCGGTCCAACCAGAAGAATTTCGAAAAAGCCAGTCTACCTTTCAGGTGGACCTCCAATTTCTCAGTTGGGCCGGTCCAATCGAAAATTGAGCATTCCATTTGACCGACCCATTCTCAATCCCAGTACCTCGTGGTATACTTTCTCTATTCAACATGGTGGAAAACACTTATCAGTGCGGCTTTTGTGAATTGTTAACAGCGGATATCAGTGTTACTCGTACATCCATGGGCACTTACAACAGGTTGACAGCTGCTGATGTCATGTCTGTAACACTTGTTTACCCTTCTAGTTTTATATCTTCAATTTGACATGTTATTTGAAACAACCCAAATAGAAGAGTTTTCTTCATATTTTTAGCCAGTTTTAATGTTTAGTTATGTACATACTCTACTGTAATTTCTCTAGCAATTGCTTGCCATTTCGTTCTGTTTCCTCTCACGTGCTTTGGTATACGTTCACCATTTCACGGGTTATTTGACCTTATTTTAATTTACATATTATATCTTGTAAGGATTTCTTTCAGTCTTATTCTATAGAGTTTAGTAACCTTTACGAGATGCTTCTTTTCCCTGCTTTAAGTATTTCTCAGTAACTGCATAGGGGAATCCTTGTTTACAATATTTGCCTCATTAGCATAAGCAATTCAGGTTCTGATGGAGCTACAAATAAATCACTTCTGAATATTGAAAGGTCACACTAGGATTAACTCCGCCATTGAATATGAGCCTGATGCATTGAATAGCTCTTGTGCAATTCTTGTGCAATAGCCCTTTTCACGGTTAATTTTTCTCATTTGCTTAACAATGTAATCCAACGTGGATGCGAGGCAATTTCGGGCTTAAACTACAAAATAGCCCGAAATTGCCTCATATACATGCTAGATTTATTGTAATGCAAATGAGCAAAGTTAACCGTGAAAAGGACTATTCAGTTTTAAAACCTCAAAATTTTACAAAGAATGTATGAGCTCATTAACGCTTTTGCCACCCAGAAATTTTGCAGTTTTTGAAAGACAATTTCTCCTTCAATATTACAAGCAAAGAGCTAAAAATTTCAGCATGTATTAGGTTTTACTAGCTCTGTAGCTGTCTGGAGTTAATTCATATCTAACATGTTTATTTCTGTAAGCAAAGCCGTATGCAAATGAGCAAAAATGTAAACAATGTCGTATTCCCCCTATTGGGAAGCGCTTGACTGACGTGTCAACGGCTTTGCTGTTGACTTCTAATTTTAACAGATTTGATGCTTGCTATTTTACAATATTTTTCTGTAGAAAATCGGAGCACGTTCTGCGGTTTTTACGTAACACTTCTTCCAGTTAACTTTTTCGCCTAGCAATAGGCCACGTTCGATATATCAATATTCAAGCATGGCTCCGAGGCTTTCGGGTAAAAATTGCAAATTTTTCAAGTTTCTTTTGTTCCTCAATTCCCAAGAGAGACTTAGATACAAAGAAAACAACACCAAATATGGATGTTTGACCCTAAAGCCTCGGAGCCATGTTAGAATATTGATATATCGAACGTGGCCTATTACGTATAAATCCGTGAGCCTGTACAATGAGAGGAGGTTTTGACTGGACTATCCACTGCTTCTATACTAATGACTACTATTTATGTGATGTGCTTGGAGTTTAGTCACATTCATGTATAATGCTGTTGAGATATGCGTTAAAACAAGTTTAAAGTGTGTTAGTATTTTTTTTCGCCAAAAATATGTTCCAAGTCCTGAGGTGTTCGGTATTTCAGTAAACTACTGATTTAATCTCTAAGTCACCGTCATACTCCACTTCAGTAGACTGCGAGCAATCTCTCTGAGGAGAGCAGCACAAGTGCTGCTTGTCTTCCGAAACCTGTGCTATGCGGCTGGCGGATTGAATTTTACGAGTGACGTATTTTCCAGTAAAACCCACGTGCTTGTACGGTAATAAATTACAGTATATTTTTGCACAATTAAATGAGTTCTGAAATTTCAAGTCTGGAAAAAAAAATTGAAGTACTTTTATATTGGTTTATTTTCTTACCTTTCAATGAATCATGGTCAAGACTAGTTCCATGTAATGCGCTCGGATTCATCTCTAATGACGCGACAAAAATCTGAATTAGTCTTTGCTGTTCAAGATGCATCTCGACCCTATAATTACTATCAATTTATCCGCAATCTGTTCTTATTTTTTTTTTATTCCTGAGGATAGTGAAATGTTCATCATAAATGTGGCTGAATTGTTTTCATTCTTCCAAACGACCAGTGCATCATGAAAATGACTAGTATTGTTTTAAAGTTACTAAGTGACTTGCTTCTTGGGAATGTATATTCTATGTATACAAAGGAAAAACAACAATTTGAGAGAGAAGGTGATACATACACGATCAGACAGTCAGAAAGGAATTTGATTTACCTGTGATTTCTTCTACACGGTGTAGATCTTCGAGTGCTTCTTGGAAA
>JAHPZR010029588.1:10000-20000 GCA_019787425.1 Platygyra sinensis | reverse complement strand
GTACGTTAGTCTAGAAAATGCGTCCAGCTGCTTTCGGATTTTCTTGATGATTTTTCCAATGTGTCTTCCAAAATTCACAGAGTCATCAACAATTGGTTTGCAGTATATTTACTCTTTCAGCAAACAAGGAGAACTTGATATTGGGCTTATAAGACAGAACCACAGCCTTGCTTTTTTCACTGTTAGGGTCATCCTATTATTTCGCCACTAATTACATACAATCGAAAGTTCCTTGTTGAGAACCTTTCCAACAACAGCTGGATCAGAGCTGATTATCTTAAGCGTAATGTGGCTGCTGAGCCTGTTACATGAGGTAAAACCTTGGGGAGGTACGTGGGTTAATTTTTGCTGGACATGTTCCGCTGTCCTCTCAGAGCCCCTACCCCATTAAAGTCTATTCTGTGGCCAATTATAGACTCCATCTTAGTCACTTTTGGGCAAATATGTAATTTTCGCGATTCCAACTTAGTCATTTTTTATCTATGTATGTACCTTATATTAAATAAAGAACACTTTACTTTTCACCTTCAGTACAAACATTCTGGTACGTTTGCTAACCGTAAATAGGAAGAACTGTCGTACCCCAAGAATCAGAAAATGTGCGACCCCATACTAGTATCTCTATTGAAAACGTGACCCCATCAAGCGGCACATCCCCTTTAGCCTCTTATAAGGAAGTATCCCCCCCCCTACGGGAAGTAAAGTAAGTCATTGATAAAAATATTGAACATTACAACAAGTGTTCTAAGAGAGAACTTTGTGAAACACCACGTTTGGTAGATGAACTATCCTTTGATGGTGGCTTACAAAAACATGAAGCATGATGGTTTTATTGCTGGCTACGAATGGGAAGGTTTTATGTCAAAGGCTTTCTGCTTCAGATTTTCGGCCAATTCAAATTGCCTTATTAATTCACTCTACCCTTTATACCCGTAGGGATTCTTAGGAGGGGAGGGGCACTGTGAGAGTGAAATATCTATTTAAAAAATAAAAAACATGGCGACCCTCATTTGCTTCCAATGAAAGCTCTCCATCTGGCATCTGATACACTGTATGGTAATGTATAGATTTAGGTCAGCCTAAAAAAGCCCGATTAAGCCAACCCAGGAAAAGGCAGACTTTTGAGTTGAGTTTTACAATATTGCAGTGAGGTTTTCTGTATATTGTTTGGCATCCTGGTTTGAGCAGCCATAACATTTGTATAGGAGAAAAAGTTATAATTTTGTTAACTTTTAAACCTGGGTTAGCGTTAACCGGCTTCCGAACAATCCTGCCCTTTTTTAACAAGTTAACCTGACATGAGCCCGCAATCCAATCGAAAACCAGCACTTAGTCAGCGGTCAATTTCGATTAAACAAGAGACCTTGATGAGCTCTGAACCTGAGCCCGCGACATGGTCACGTTATACTGGTCAGCCGATCTCTTGATATGACAGCTGTTAACTATAATATGGATGACAAAGATATACGCGGTAATCCAAGACGGCATGACTTGATATTAGGGACCTTACGCAAAACACGACGGCAACGGCAACGAAAACGTCACCAAACAAAAGGTTTAATAAGCATAACAATAGCTGTGCACGTGCGTTATAATTCTTGGTACGCATCCGTAGCATTCGTAGCATATTCATCGGGGGCAAGTTTAAATATCAACAGACACACTGAATAGATCTCAACAAGTGAGAAATTCCAAAGTAAAATAGAAACACATTTTTTCTAGGCGTCGTCCTCGCCGTCGCCGTCCTACATGCGTAAGGTCCTGATTAGCTGGATGGCCGCCATGTTGCGCGATGTCGTCGTTGGGCGCACACGCCCATGATCCATGCCGCTAGCCATGTTAACCATTAAAAAAAATTCATGGGTTACTATTTCTACGCATACATGTGGCTCTGTTTCTATAATTATGGTGCTCCGTTTGGCGTCTTTTTGGCTGAATTTATCAAAAAGGTGTTCAAGAATTCGCGCCCTAATACAATGTATAACCAGCCTCCAAAGATGACGATATAAAAATAAAAGGGAAATTTAGTGTTTTTTCCCCTCCACTCTTTTATCTTCCTGGTATTGCTGTCCTTTCCCTATTTTTTCTCTCTTTACATGGCTTGGAGGCTGCCTTTAGGAGTTGTGAAATCAAAGTGAAATATGGGTGTTTTGGTGCAAATTATTGACATCGTTTTCAAAAATCCAGTCATATATATTTTACATTTTGAACTTAGGCGTTTAAACTCACTTAAGTAAAAATTAGAAAAAGAAAAACCAATCGTGTTAACTTACCCAGGTAAAAATGCAAGTCCGACCTCTTCATGTAAAGTTGAGCGTTTAATTCGTCATCTTTGCACTTCAGTTCAATTCCCTCAGTGAAGTAACTTAACGCTTTTCTATAGTCTTTTCTGTTGTGCTCCAGTTCTCCTTTGAGGTCTTTCACTTTTGCTGAGAGAATCAAAACACGAATTGAAAAGTAATATTTTGAGCTTATTAACGTGTTGACTGTCGTTAAACCAAGCCAAAGTGGTCACAATAAACGTTTTAACGTTAAAAGATTGCTATATTGTCTTAAAAAGAACGCGAAGTGAAATACAAGAAAACGGTGACAAGCGCGGGAAAACGCACATGACCAGGTTGTCATTGGCTGAATGGTTTTGTATCTTATTACATTAGCTTGTGGCTAATGTTTTTCAAAACCAATTGAAGAACATCGTAAAGCAAAATCAAAGCAATTCTGGCCAGTCAACCTGTTGAATGGCATAGACGTAAATATTAGAACATGTTCAAATATTTTAGGCTTTACATAAGTGAACTGTAGCATAACTAAATAAGTTAACCAGAAACTTTCGGTCATTCCAAATGGGAATAAATATAACTAATTGTAAATGTAACGGAATAAACTTAGCTCCAAAATTGGAAATACGTAAAAACAATGCAGTAACATAGTCCCTAAATCATAGTCATTGAAAGTATCCAGAGAGCCATGCAATTTCACCTGGGCGTGGGAGAATGACAACGTAGATGGCCTTAAATAGCGTAAAGCATGATTGCTTATAGGTAGCCCCAAATCGGAAGGTTATCCATCTCGTTAGGTTACTCCTCTTAGCGTTTTGCCAAATTGTCTGAATAATGCTCGATTATTCTTTCATATCCCTCGAGCATCATGGAAGAGAAAGGGTATTTGAGTAAAACATCTAGTCCAAGAAATCAACATGAGAACTCTGGCTCGCTTTCTGTGAAAGGTCTCAATATGGCGTCAGTACACTATGTTAGAACTTGTAATGATGACATTTAGAGTGTGACTGACGTCATCATTTTCTAAAATCCCTGGTTGCTATTTTAAAATTATTTTTCTGTAGAAAATCGGAGCACATTCTGCGGTTTTTACGTAACACCTATTCCAGGTAATTTTTTTTCCCCTAGGAAATACATGTAAATCATGGAGACTGTACATTGAGAGGAGGTTTTGATTGGACTCTCCACTGCTTCTATACTAATGACTACTATTTGTGTGATGTGCTTGAAGTTTAGTCACATTCATGTACAATGCTGTTGCACTATGGGTTAAAACAAGTTTAAAGTGTGTTAGCATGTTTTTCGCCAAAAATATGTTCCAGGTCCTGAGGTGTTCGGTTTTTGAGTAAAATACTGTTTTAATCTCTGTGTCACCGTCACATTTTTTTTTTTTATTATAGACAAACTGACTGTTTGCGTAAGCAACCGTGAAAAACCGGGTAAATAAATAATGTGATCAATATCATCACAAGTGACGATTTAGAAAACATCCAATTTCAATAGACTGCGAGCAATCTCTGTTTTGCTGAAAATCTGCGAGGAAGAACACAAACGAACTGAGGAGAGCAGCGCAAGTGTTGCTCGTCTTCCAAAGCCTGTGAACGCAGCTGGCTGTTTGAATGTTAGTGTCGTATTTTCAAGTAAAACCTTCGTGCCTGTATAATAATAAATTATAGAAGATTTGCACAATTAAATGAGTTCCAAAATTTCGAAGCTGCAAAACAAAATGCATTAGTTTTATCTTGGTTGATTTTCTTACCTCTCAATGAATCATGGTCAAGACCAGTTCCATGTAATGCGCTCGGATTCATCTCTAATGACGCGAGAAATCATTATTAGTCTTTGCTGTTCAAGATACATCTCGACCCTTACTATCAATTTATCTGCAACCTGTTCTGAAGATTTTTTATTCGAGAGCATAGTAAAATATTCATCATAAATGTGGCTGAATTCTTTTCATTCTTCCAAACGACCAGTGTATCTTTATCTTTTATTATTAATATTGTTTTTAAAGTTAGAAAGTGACTTCCTTCTTTGGTATGTATATTCACTGTATCCAAAGAAAAAACGACAATTAGAGAAACGAACAAGGATATATAGACACAAACAGACAGTCAGAAAGAACTTTGATTTACCCGTGATTTCTTCTACACGGAGTAGATCTTCGAGTGCTTTTTGGACGTTCCCTAAAGAAAGTGAGTAGTATAGTCGGTAAAAATCATAATCATTTAAAGCACACAGAAGGCCTATTTTACCTGGGCGGAAAAAACTAAACGATATTGAGGATCTGGAGCAGCCAACTCTCCACAGCGGCAACTGCCATTAAAACGCGTCCCAACTGGCAATTGAAAATTGCCGATAATGGACAGTTAATCAACGACTGACGAGTAGTGTATACAGAGCGCCTGGCCATTTTTTATGGTAAAAGGTCAGAAACTTGATCCGTACCGCCCGATGTTGGTCTCTGTATTTGTTTGGGATCCTTTTTTCTTGATGCGTTTTAAAATATGTTATGTATTTATACTGTGTCAAAACAGGCATTTCTCTTTTTAAAACAATGTTGCATCTCCGCAAAAACAGTAACGTGCCACGTCTCCACACCGTCCCACTTTGGACACAAACCAGAGTGGCCGCTGGAGAGACGTGGCCGTTATGTTTTTGCGGGATGCAACTGTTTTAAAAGAGAAATGCCTGTTTTGACACAGTATAAATACATAACATATTTTAAAACGCATCAAGAAAAAAGGATCCCAAACAAATACAGAGACCAACATCGGGCGGTACGGATCAAGTTTCTGACCTTTTACCATAAAAAATGGCCAGGCGCTCTGTATACACTACTCGTCAGTCGTTGATTAACTGGCCGTTGTCGGCTATTTTCAATTGCCAGTTGGGACGCGTTTTAATGGCAGTTGCCGCTGTGGAGAGTTGGCTGCTCCAGATCCTCAATATCGTTTAGTTTTTTCCGCCCAGGTAAAATAGGCCTTCTGTGTGCTTTAAATGATTATGATTTTTACCGACTATACTACTCACTTTCTTTAGGGAACGTCCAAGAAGCACTCGAAGATCTACTCCGTGTAGAAGAAATCACGGGTAAATCAAAGTTCTTTCTGACTGTCTGTTTGTGTCTATATATCCTTGTTCGTTTCTCTAATTGTCGTTTTTTCTTTGGATACAGTGAATATACATACCAAAGAAGGAAGTCACTTTGTAACTTTAAAAACAATATTAATAATAAAAGATAAAGATACACTGGTCGTTTGGAAGAATGAAAAGAATTCAGCCACATTTATGATGAATATTTTACTATGCTCTCGAATAAAAAATCTTCAGAACAGGTTGCAGATAAATTGATAGTAAGGGTCGAGATGTATCTTGAACAGCAAAGACTAATAATGATTTGTCGCGTCATTAGAGATGAATCCGAGCGCATTACATGGAACTGGTCTTGACCATGATTCATTGAGAGGTAAGAAAATCAACCAAGATAAAACTAATGCATTTTGTTTTGCAGCTTCGAAATTTTGGAACTCATTTAATTGTGCAAATCTGCTATAATTTATTATTATACAGGCACGAAGGTTTTACTTGAAAATACGACACTAACATTCAAACAGCCAGCTGCGTTCACAGGCTTTGGAAGACGAGCAACACTTGCGCTGCTCTCCTCAGTTCGTTTGCGTTCTTCCTCGCAGATTTCCAGCAAAACAGAGATTGCTCGCAGTCTATTGAAGTTGGATATTTTCTAAATCGTCACTTGTGATGATATTGATCACATTATTTATTTACCCGGTTTTTCACGGTTGCTTACGCAAACAGTCAGTTTGTCTATAATAAAAAAAAATGTGACGGTGACATAGAGATTAAAACAGTATTTTACTCAAAAACCGAACACCTCAGGACCTGGAACATATTTTTGGCGAAAAACATGCTAACACACTTTAAACTTGTTTTAACCCATAGTGCAACAGCATTGTACATGAATGTGACTAAACTCCAAGCACATCACACAAATAGTAGTCATTAGTATAGAAGCAGTGGATAGTCCAGTCAAAACCTCCTCTCAATGTACAGGCTCCATGATTAACATGTATTTCCTAGCGGAAAAAAAATAACTGGAATAGGTGTTACGTAAAAACCGCAGAATGTGCTCCGATTTTCTACAGAAAAATAATTGTAAGATAGCAACCAGGGATTTTAGAAAATGATGACGTCAGTCACACTCTTAAATGTCATCATTACAAGTTCTAACATAGTGTACTGACGCCAGATCGAGACCTTTCACAGAAAGCGAGCCAGAGTTCTCATGTTGACTTCTTGGACTAGATGTTTTACTCAAATACCCTTCTCTTCCATGATGCTGGAGGGATATGAAAGAATAATCGGGCATTATTCAGGCAATTTGGCAAAACGCCAAGAGGAGTAACCTAACGAGATGGATAACCTTCCGATTTGGGGCTACCTATAAGCAATCATGCTTTACGCTATTTAAGGCCATCTACGTTGTCATTCTCCCACGCCCAGGTGAAATTGCATGGCTCTCTGGATACTTTCAATGACTATGATTTAGGGACTATGTTACTGCATTTTTTTTACGTATTTCCAATTTTGGAGCTTAGTTTATTCCGTTACATTTACAATTAGTTATATTTATTCCCATTTGGAATGACCGAAATTTTCTGGTTAACTTATTTAGCTATGCTACAGTTCACTTATGTAAAACCTAAAATATTTGAACATGTTCTATTATTTACGTCTATGCCATTCAACAGGTTGACTGGCCAGAATTGCTTTGATTTTGCTTTCCGATGTTCTTCAATTGGTTTTGAAAAACATTCGCCACAAGCTAATGTAATAAGATACAAAACCATTCAGCCAATGACAACCTGGTCATGTGCGTTTTCCCGCGCTTGTCACCGTTTTCTTGTATTTCACTTCGCGTTCTTTTTAAGACAATATAGCAATCTTTTAACGTTAAAACGTTTATTGTGACCACTTTGGCTTGGTTTAACGACAGTCAACACGTTAATAAGCTCAAAATATTACTTTTCAATTCGTGTTTTGATTCTCTCAGCAAAAGTGAAAGACCTCAAAGGAGAACTGGAGCACAACAGAAAAGACTATAGAAAAGCGTTAAGTTACTTCACTGAGGGAATTGAACTGAAGTGCAAAGATGACGAATTAAACGCTCAACTTTACATGAAGAGGTCGGACTTGCATTTTTACCTGGGTAAGTTAACACGATTGGTTTTTCTTTTTCTAATTTTTACTTAAGTGAGTTTAAACGCCTAAGTTCAAAATGTAAAATATATATGACTGGATTTTTGAAAACGATGTCAATAATTTGCACCAAAACACCCATATTTCACTTTGATTTCACAACTCCTAAAGGCAGCCTCCAAGCCATGTAAAGAGAGAAAAAATAGGGAAAGGACAGCAATACCAGGAAGATAAAAGAGTGGAGGGGAAAAAACACTAAATTTCCCTTTTATTTTTATATCGTCATCTTTGGAGGCTGGTTATACATTGTATTAGGGCGCGAATTCTTGAACACCTTTTTGATAAATTCAGCCAAAAAGACGCCAAACGGAGCACCATAATTATAGAAACAGAGCCACATGTATGCGTAGAAATAGTAACCCATGAATTTTTTTTAATGGTTAACATGGCTAGCGGCATGGATCATGGGCGTGTGCGCCCAACGACGACATCGCGCAACATGGCGGCCATCCAGCTAATCAGGACCTTACGCATGTAGGACGGCGACGGCGAGGACGACGCCTAGAAAAAATGTGTTTCTATTTTACTTTGGAATTTCTCACTTGTTGAGATCTATTCAGTGTGTCTGTTGATATTTAAACTTGCCCCCGATGAATATGCTACGAATGCTACGGATGCGTACCAAGAATTATAACGCACGTGCACAGCTATTGTTATGCTTATTAAACCTTTTGTTTGGTGACGTTTTCGTTGCCGTTGCCGTCGTGTTTTGCGTAAGGTCCCTAATATCAAGTCATGCCGTCTTGGATTACCGCGTATATCTTTGTCATCCATATTATAGTTAACAGCTGTCATATCAAGAGATCGGCTGACCAGTATAACGTGACCATGTCGCGGGCTCAGGTTCAGAGCTCATCAAGGTCTCTTGTTTAATCGAAATTGACCGCTGACTAAGTGCTGGTTTTCGATTGGATTGCGGGCTCATGTCAGGTTAACTTGTTAAAAAAGGGCAGGATTGTTCGGAAGCCGGTTAACGCTAACCCAGGTTTAAAAGTTAACAAAATTATAACTTTTTCTCCTATACAAATGTTATGGCTGCTCAAACCAGGATGCCAAACAATATACAGAAAACCTCACTGCAATATTGTAAAACTCAACTCAAAAGTCTGCCTTTTCCTGGGTTGGCTTAATCGGGCTTTTTTAGGCTGACCTAAATCTATACATTACCATACAGTGTATCAGATGCCAGATGGAGAGCTTTCATTGGAAGCAAATGAGGGTCGCCATGTTTTTTATTTTTTAAATAGATATTTCACTCTCACAGTGCCCCTCCCTCCTAAGAATCCCTACGGGTATAAAGGGTAGAGTGAATTAATAAGGCAATTTGAATTGGCCGAAAATCTGAAGCAGAAAGCCTTTGACATAAAACCTTCCCATTCGTAGCCAGCAATAAAACCATCATGCTTCATGTTTTTGTAAGCCACCATCAAAGGATAGTTCATCTACCAAACGTGGTGTTTCACAAAGTTCTCTCTTAGAACACTTGTTGTAATGTTCAATATTTTTATCCATGACTTACTTTACTTCCCGTAGGGGGGGGGATACTTCCTTATAAGAGGCTAAAGGGGATGTGCCGCTTGATGGGGTCACGTTTTCAATAGAGATACTAGTATGGGGTCGCACATTTTCTGATTCTTGGGGTACGACAGTTCTTCCTATTTACGGTTAGCAAACGTACCAGAATGTTTGTACTGAAGGTGAAAAGTAAAGTGTTCTTTATTTAATATAAGGTACATACATAGATAAAAAATGACTAAGTTGGAATCGCGAAAATTACATATTTGCCCAAAAGTGACTAAGATGGAGTCTATAATTGGCCACAGAATAGACTTTAATGGGGTAGGGGCTCTGAGAGGACAGCGGAACATGTCCAGCAAAAATTAACCCACGTACCTCCCCAAGGTTTTACCTCATGTAACAGGCTCAGCAGCCACATTACGCTTAAGATAATCAGCTCTGATCCAGCTGTTGTTGGAAAGGTTCTCAACAAGGAACTTTCGATTGTATGTAATTAGTGGCGAAATAATAGGATGACCCTAACAGTGAAAAAAGCAAGGCTGTGGTTCTGTCTTATAAGCCCAATATCAAGTTCTCCTTGTTTGCTGAAAGAGTAAATATACTGCAAACCAATTGTTGATGACTCTGTGAATTTTGGAAGACACATTGGAAAAATCATCAAGAAAATCCGAAAGCAGCTGGACGCATTTTCTAGACTAACGTACCTACATTGTGTAATGTAATAATTCATTCATTATGTCTCATCTTAATTATTGTTCCTCGATATGGCATCAGGGCTTGAAGTCTGCCGGATAGCAAGAAACTGAACAGGTTGCATAAAAGAGAATTCACAAGACAAGAAATATAACGATAAAAACCGACGTTTCTGTGCATCTTGCGCCATTATCAAGGTTACATAATTAAAGATAAAATGCGGTTTGTGA
>JAHPZR010029588.1:0-2500 GCA_019787425.1 Platygyra sinensis | reverse complement strand
GAAAACAATTCAGCCAGATTTATGATGAACATTTCACTATCCTCAGGAATAAAAAAAAAAATAAGAACAGATTGCGGATAAATTGATAGTAATTATAGGGTCGAGATGCATCTTGAACAGCAAAGACTAATTCAGATTTTTGTCGCGTCATTAGAGATGAATCCGAGCGCATTACATGGAACTAGTCTTGACCATGATTCAGTGAAAGGTAAGAAAATAAACCAATATAAAAGTACTTCAATTTTTTTTTCCAGATTTGAAATTTCAGAACTCATTTAATTGTGCAAAAATCTACTGTAATTTATTACCTTACAAGCACGTGGGTTTTACTGGAAAATACGTCACTCGTAAAATTCAATCCGCCAGCCGCATAGCACAGGTTTCGGAAGACAAGCAACACTTGTGCTGCTCTCCTCAGAGAGATTGCTCGCAGTCTACTGAAGTGGAGTATGACGGTGACTTAGAGATTAAATCAGTAGTTTACTGAAATACCGAACACCTCAGGACTTGGAACATATTTTTGGCGAAAAAAAATGCTAACACACTTAAACTTGTTTTAACCCATATCTCAACAGCATTATACATGAATGTGACTAAACTCCAAGCACATCACATAAATAGTAGTCATTAGTATAGAAGCAGTGGATAGTCCAGTCAAAACCTCCTCTCATTGTACAGGCTCAAGGATTTATACGTAATTGCTAGGCGAAAAAGTTAACTGGAAGAAGTGTTACGTAAAAACCGCAGAACGTGCTCCGATTTTCTACAGAAAAATATTGTAAAATAGCAAGCATCAAATCTGTTAAAATTAGAAGTCAACAGCAAAGCCGTTGACACGTCAGTCAAGCGCTTCCCAATAGGGGGAATACGACATTGTTTACATTTTTGCTTATTTGCATACGGCTTTGCTTACAGAAATAAACATGTTAGATATGAATTAACTCCAGACAGCTACAGAGCTAGTAAAACCTAATACATGCTGAAATTTTTAGCTCTTTGCTTGTAATATTGAAGGAGAAATTGTCTTTCAAAAACTGCAAAATTTCTGGGTGGCAAAAGCGTTAATGAGCTCATACATTCTTTGTAAAATGTTGAGTTTTTAAAACTGAATTGCACAAGAATTGCACAAGAGCTATTCAATGCATCAGGCTCATATTCAATGGCGGAGTTAATCCTAGTGTGACCTTTCAATATTCAGAAGTGATTTATTTGTAGCTCCATCAGAACCTGAATTGCTTATGCTAATGAGGCAAATATTGTAAACAAGGATTCCCCTATGCAGTTACTGAGAAATACTTAAAGCAGGGAAAAGAAGCATCTCGTAAAGGTTACTAAACTCTATAGAATAAGACTGAAAGAAATCCTTACAAGATATAATATGTAAATTAAAATAAGGTCAAATAACCCGTGAAATGGTGAACGTGTAACAAAGCACGTGAGAGGAAACAGAACTAAATGGCAAGCAATTGCTAGAGAAATTACAGTAGAGTATGTACATAACTAAACATTAAAACTGACTAAAAATATGAAGAAAACTCTTCTATTTAGGTTGTTTCAAATAACATGTCAAATTGAAGATATAAAACTAGAAGGGTAAACAAGTGTTACAGACATGACATCAGCAGCTGTCGACCTGTTGTAAGTGCCCATGGATGTACGAGTATCACTGATCTCCGCTGTTAACAATTCACAAAAGCTGCACTGATAAGTGTTTTCCACCATGTTGAATAGAGAAAGTATACCGCGAGGTACTGGGATTGAGAATGGGTCGGTCAAATGGAATGCTCAATTTTCGATAAGTGTTTATGGAAAATTACCGCAAGGACTGCATGAGAAATCGGCCAATGAGAAAGTGTCCACCTGAAAGGTAGACTGACTTTTTCGAAATTTTCTGGTTGGACCGAACTGATCCATTCAGTTTTAGACCGAGATTTCTGGAAAATTTTGGTTGAATGGATCGTAGCCTAGATTTTTCCATCTAGGCGGGCTTCTTGATCGTTTTACTTTTTGCTTTGGACGCGAGAAAATTGTCGACAAAAACTGCATGAATCGCATTTTGCTTGTTTCTACTGAAGCAACTAAATGGAGTCAGTGCCCAAAGACATTGAGAAAAAACGAAAACAAAAAGAGCAAAAGAGCAAGCAAACTTTGGTAAATTGAAATTCTAAGCGAGGCGATAAAAACACCAGCTGAATACGAAATTGAGAGCTTTTTTCAAGCCAGAAGTAAGTACTGTACAAGACTAAGAGCAAATTAAACGCCCGTACAATTTTTCTCAGTCAATAAAAGAGGCATAGAGAAATTGAAACCATGCTTGTCAGTGAGTTCGTCCTTCTCAGTTCTGATCAAAGTTTTTATCGCTATATCAGAAGCAAAATATCAGCGATTACGAACCGGCCACGTTAAGCCGAGCTTTCACTTAACCAAGCTTGTCAATCAGTACGGTAGAATTTTGAGCTCGGTCGTGAGTACAGAAAGAACGCAGTGAGGTTTGTCTTCA
>JAHPZR010029586.1:0-20702 GCA_019787425.1 Platygyra sinensis | reverse complement strand
AAAAAAATGTTTTGCAAGTTTAATTTCGGTGAAGTGACCACTTAACACAGAGCCAGTGCCAGAACTACAGCCAAGGCCAGAACTTAGATGCTACTATGCCAATGCCAAGTGCAAGTAACCTGAGTGTGTGCCTGTGTTCACTTGGTCAGGAAAGACTGTCATGAATGACAGTGTATCTAATATTAACATCAAAATATTTAATGTAAGATTTGCCTTAATATCTATTTTGTTATCATCCAACCACATCTAATTTTAATAATTGTGTTACTACCTAGTGTCTAAATTAATGTAGCAACATTTTAGTCACAGGGACAAGTACCTCGGGCACAAACAAGAAGCCCTACTGCACTCGTCAATGGAGAATCAACACTGGGACCAAGGACTGCAAGAAAGAGGAGGCATGAAACCATGGAAGCTGCTGCCAAAATTCATGGGAGCTCAAATGAACATCCCTCAGCCAGTTTTGAGGGAATGTTTGACACTCTGCAAAAGAGATGCAAGTTAGATAACTTAACAGAATATGTTACGGAGAACAAGCCATTGACCAGTAGGGTAGTTTCTAAAGAGTATAAGAAGGGCGTGTTAGAATTTGAAAAGTCCAATGACAACATTGTTCGAAGTATTGCAACATATTATGCAAGTGGTGTAATGGGGAAACGGAAGTACAAAAGTGTAAGACTGGCGCTTTCAATGAAATCAAATGAAGGCAAACCAGGGAAAAGAACAAGTATTTCAATTTGTAAAGGCTGTAAGGTGCCAAAGCTTCTAACTTATAGTGACCTTGTAGAACAGTTAAAAAAGATTGATATCAGGACTGTTCATGAAATTGACGAAGACTATCTAGAGGGCTTAAGCTTAGAAACTGAAAACAAAGTCAATGGTGCATATAGAGACTTAAGAGAATACCTCCCAATGCTTGCCAAATTTTATCTTTCTCAGAACAGTAAAGAAAGTCTGAAAGGCTTTGCAGAGTCAACAGGCACTTTTCAAATTGCTCTTGGTGGCGACGGATGCCCATTTGGCAAAAATGAGAGCGCATGTTCTTTTTTAGTCAGCTTCCTCAATGTTGGAAGAAGGGTGGCACCAAGTTATGATAACTTCCTAATTTTTGGTGCCAACTGTGATGAAAGCTCTCCTGTTGTAAAGAAATATGTGCAGTCATTATTACCTCAAATTGGAGAGTTAGAAAGAGCTGAATATGAATTTGAAGGCATTAAATATAGGTTTAAGCTGGAGGAATTGCCAAATGACATGAAGATGCTTGCCATGTTGGCAGGTGAATTAACTATTAGTGCTAAGTATTTTTCTCCCTTTGCCAATGTTTCACTAGATGATTGTAGGGATGTTAAGGGTACATTTGGAACTGAAAGTTCAAACAAGTGGAAGCCATGGAATTACCAGCAAAGAGTAAATGTTGTCAACAAGGTTGAAGCATTTAAGAAAAAAGTAGCACTAGAAAAAATTTCTGACAAGACAAAGAGATCTAAAGTTACTGATTACATTGCCAAGCAAAGTAGTAGACACAAATTTTTGCCTATCTTAGGTTCTTACATTGATAAAGCTCATGTGGAACCCCTTCATCTTAAGAATAATGCTTGGCAGTATTTCTTTAAAGCAGTTTTGAGAGAAGCTATAAGAAAATCTAAACTGCCCGCTGATTGTAAAAAGTTTTCAGAGGTTCCAGCTGATAGCCCTTTTGCACGAGTAATTACAGCTTTACAAACAGAAGTAAAAACCAGGCGCCTCGCAAACAAGACCAAACAATGGTTTAATGAAACTCAAGGGTCTGGAGCTGATTTGCATTATAGATTTACTGGAAAAGATTCCCGCTGTTTTTGTCACAACTTCATGAGATTAATCAAGTGGCTAAGGTGTGAAAGTGACTCCAGGAAAGAACGTCAAACAGTTCTTGCTTTAGGTTATTTAGGAGTGAGGCTAAGGGACTGTGTTTCTCTCTTTAGTAGATTTGAGATAACAGCAGACCACATTGATCAGCTTTCTATTGCCTGTCATGAGTATTTGAAAGTAAATTCATTGCTGTTGCCAAGTTCAGTAAATCCTACTATCTGGACATTGGGTCACATTGTCCCGGCTCATTGTCGTCAAGTGCTTGAAAAGTATGGCCAGGGGTTGGGGATGGTAACAATGGAAGGGCGAGAAGCTAAGCATATTTTTCTGAAAAAATTAGGTGAAAATACAACATACCAAAACAGATGGGTTGAAATATTTAGACATGAATATGTAATGCTGCTTTGGCTACCTCAGCAAGGTTTACTGCAGCCAGAAGCTGCATGCAAAAATGTAGCCTACATCCCAGAGAGGGTATTCAGTGATCCATCTTATTGCTATTGTGGTCTGTTAAAGGCAGGTCCTGAGGATGCTAAGTGCTGTGTCTGTGGAGACCCAATCATGAAATTTATTGAGCAAAGTGTAAAGGAGGGAAGGATTGCTCCCCAGCTTTTGTAAATATGAATGTTAAATCTGTACACATTTGGCCTCTAAAACACTACTGACTTGAGATTATATTATACTGATTATATTACATTGCATAATTTATACAGTAAAAACCTGCGAGTTAGAACCACTATTTTAAGAACCAGTTAGGCTATTTTATTCTGGAGAATAAAATATGTTGACATCAATATAGTGCCAATACAGTTCCGAAATGTCTAAATATTGTAATACAAATTTCTTATAAGAAAAAGGCTGAATACCACTAGAAATTCGATCAGAAATAAAGATTTTTTTCCGTCAGAAAATAAGAACCTGTTAGAACCAATTTAGCGTAAAATTCTGTTATATATCCGTTATATAAGAACCACTTTAGGCTAACCTGGAAAAATGGTAGTTCTTACTCGTGGGTTTTTACTGTATCATACCATACATTATATTAAATCAGATCAAATTAAATTATATTACATTTGCCCGGGGGGTGCACTCTGATATCAGAGGTATATAGGTACATGCCGCTGGGTTTTTGGTCTAGGATAGGGTTTACAAATCAGTCGCTTGGTCTAGGATAGGGTATACATTCAGCAATTTTCAGTGTTAAGTCTAGTATAGGGTAGCAATTTTCAGTGTTTAGGGCATCACAGCCCCAGCGGCACACCCTCATCCAAAAATGTCAAGAGTGCCCCCCCTCCCCCGGGTACATTTGCAGCAGTAAGGAACTTTAAGATAGTGTTAGAATATAAAATCCAGTTTGATCACCCTTGTGTTGTGTGGTTTTGTTTAAAGTTTGTCCCAACATAAGGAGTCAAACATGTTGAAACTCAACATCAAACCGCTTGACATTCAAACATTGTTGCCAATACTGATTAAGTATGTCCATATACTCCACTCAGTCTATTCCTCATTACTAAGATGCTTATGAAAATGTGTAGCCAAATTCATTAGTAAATTGGTAGTGGGCTTTCACCACCACTTGCTGAGTCCTCTTAATAAAGGTGATCGTGAAAGGCGTTTCACCACTTATGTTAACTTTTGAAGTTCCTTTTCTTGTTCCTTTACTCTGCTTCATAAGAAATTCCCGGACAGAGTCGCGGCTTAGCTCAGATAACTGGGCAAAATCTCGAATCAGTCTGTTCTCTCTGTTATAATAGATTATATCCCTGTGTTTTTCTTCTTTGTACAAAACACCATAAGCGGACCGGGCCTCTTTAACACTCGGTAAAATTAAGGAAAATATTTCCACGGAAATCGCCCTCTTAAACTCTACAGTCCAAGCGTTTTGGGCCTTCATTCTTGGACTGAGGCGCCTACTGACCATCTTAAGCCACATCTTTACTTCTCCTTCCAGGAGTGCTGTCGCTGGAATTTGTGACGTTTTAGCTCGTTTCAAAGAGCTTTGGCCCACACGGTGTTTCTCAAACATTGAAGTGAGAGCTGTTTTCACTTCTTCTTCAAACAAAAATAAATTATCGACTTCATCACGTAGAGGACGAAGAGCCACAATAGCATTCGAAATGGTATTTTCAGCCGTCATTTTGAAAACTGCTTTGTTATTTTTATTCGCATTTCCGCTGTACAATTTCAAACAACAGCGGGCGCAAAGTTCCGCTTCAGAGCCCGCGCCAGCCCAGCGTGAAAATTCTTAGAGGACTACCCAAGTACTTGGAAATTGTTTTTAAATAGTTGTATTTTTTCGGCTGGCGGGAGTCTGATTTTGCATTGTAACTTTGACACCATCAAATTAAAAACTCAGTTTCCGAAATATTATAAATTATGCTTTGACGCATGGTCAGGTTTAAATAATAGTACGCCTGTCACTTTTAATGACGTTATGAACAAGATCATTTGGAACAATAGGTTCATATGTATTAATAAAAAGTCTGTCTATAGAAGAGATTTAGTTAATTTGGGAATCATCAAGGTGGGTGACCTTATTATGGATAACAATCTTTTCCTCCACGAAGATCCTTTTGTCACGATCTCTCCTGAACAATGCTTCTTTATTATGGGAGTTGTTCACTCTCTTCCATCAGACTGGAAAACAATTATTAGATCTTCGGTCTGTAAAAATGAAAAAAGACCCATCCCCCACACACCGTACGTTAATTTAAATTGTGGCCTTTTCCCTATCTCAGATACTACCTCTAAACAGATATACAACTCTTTTTTGTGCAAAAAACAAATTCCTCCCACAGCCCAACAAAAACTATCAGACAAATACTCAGACACGATTATTAATTGGAAAAAAGTTTATTCTCTTCCTTTCCGTACCACACTTGATTCTAAATTGAGAGAATTTCAATACAAAATTCTATACAACATTGTTTTTACAAATGACAAACTATTTCGCTTCGGCCTCTCACATTCTCTGAATTGCACTTTTTGCAATGATGAACCTGAATCCTTAGAACATTTACTTTCTCGCTGCAAAGTGTCTTCTGAATTTTGGAAAGAAGTCTTGTCCTGGCTTAAAGAAAATAACATTGTTATAGAATCCCTGAATGAGATAAGCTTGTTTTTAGGGATTTTTGAAGAATCAGAAGATTTCCTTCTAATCAATCATGTTATGCTTTTTGGTAAATATGTGACCTCTCACGTGAAAACGTTCCGAATGGTAGCCGTTCAAACGCTGAACGGAACGGCAAGCAAACGGGTGACGAACGGCTAGGCAAGCCATTCGAAACGGTTAACGTGAACGGATGAAAGGCTAATTAAAATTTTCGAACGGATGAGGTCAAACAGATGAACGGCTAACGAAAATTTCCGAACAGATGAGATAGAACAGATGAACGGCTTCTTGAAATTTTCGAACGGATGAGGTCGAACGGATGAACGGCTAATGAATTTTTTTCGAACGGATGAGGTCGAATGGATGAACGGCAAATGAATTTTTTCGAACGGATAAGGTCGAAGGGATGAACGGCTAATGACCTTTCACACAAAAACGCGCTTTATTGGCTTTCCGTCGAACGAAATTCTGTTTAGAAGCTGTTTGAAAACCCTTTGAAAGAAAAAAAAGTCCTCTGCTAGCTGAGCTAAACATACACACCGCGGGTCTGGGACTCCAGGACACATGGGAATAATAATTTGTAAACAGTGAAATTTCTCCATGTCACCAAAAAAGAAAACAAAGCAAACCCAGTTTCTAATTCAGAAACAAGCGATGAAAATGTACTGTTGCTAAACTGTTGTGGTTTAAGGCCTTTATCTCTGTCTCAATCTTAAAGTTATTTTGAGACATTCTCGATTCACACGCGTGAATAAACTATTGACTCATTATGCTGTCTGCTCTGGCTTTTGTTTCGTTCTCTTTTGTAGCTGTCAGAAGTCATTTTTTCGCCTAAATCACCTCAGAAAAGTTCGAAAAAGATGTTCCCATTCAAAGTTTCGGCTCCCAAGCAATAATCGTAAATTTTTTTGGACCAAAACGGCGCTTTGTGTGGTTTTCGGTTGCTATGAGCGACCGCTCTTCCTAAGTGAACTCGGCTATTGAATGAAATACGAAAGATCAATTAATTTCTTCTGGTGTTGTTCGATTTTGCTAAAATTTTAAAGTGATGAAGCTGGATTGATAAGGATGCCAATTTGTGGTAGTTGTCAACGCGTGAGTGATATTTTGCTTCAAAGGCAGAGTTTTGAAGATAGTTTGTGTAATGCGTGGGTTCGGTGTGACCTCGTAATCTGAGCTTTATGTTCACCTCGAAAAAAAACAATAGCCGGGAAAAGTCATATTCTTGACCTTTCAAACGAATATAAATTTTTATATGCTCCGCAATTAATTTTTAGTGAGAAAACATGATTTTTGAAGAGAGGCGTTCTTTAATTTTCTTCGCGAGAAAAGTTGACTGGAATGAGATTTATTAAGTGAAGGTAAACAAAGAACACAAACGTAACAACTGTTCGTGAAATGTAACAGCTTCGAAAAAACTTTTTTTTTTTGCTCGGGCCATTCGAACAGTCGGATAGCTTGAGCCGTTCGAGCGGCTCATGAATTTCTCGAACGGATAGCTCGAGCCGTTCGAACGGCTGATGATTTATTTTGAACGGAGAGCTCAAGCTGTTCGGACGGCTGATGAATTTTCTCGAATGGATAGCTCAAGCTGTTCGAACGGCTGATGATTTTTTTCGAACGGATAGCTTGAGCCGTTCAAACGGATGATGAATTTTTGTGAACGGATAGCTCGAGGCGTTCGAACGGCATGCCAGTCCATTCGAACGGCTGATAAACGGCTATCCGTTTAAGAACCGTTAACCGTTCGAACGTTTTCGCGTGAGAGGTCACATATTATATTTATGTAAGGAAATGCCTTGGAAGTTTACCTTCGTTGAAGGGCTTTATTGCTAGGATAAGACGTGTTTATAATATCGAACTCCATATTGCGAGGGAGAGGAATAAATTCGCTAGTCACTTTAAAAAATGGGAAAAGTTAATAGCTGCTTTAAACACCTAGTAGAAAATTAACCTTGTCATATCCTACATTTAGGTCTATCTTTTTTCTTCTTCGTGTGCATAGCACACGGGTATATCTGTGTGTTTATCGTAAATACTCTGTTAAAAAAAACCTATTAATTGTTAATCGTAGACTGAAAGCAGTGTATTGTAAATTATCCTTTTAAGTATTCTTTTTTGTAAGTACTGTTTCCTTGTTTTAAGTAACTCAGTCCGAGTAGTGGTTTTGTAAATTGTAACTTCTCTTTTTTCTTCTGTTCTTGGTAAGTTGTAAGTTGTAGATAAGTTGTAAACTGTAATTAACAAATCAACTTCTTTAGTATTGTAACATGTCTGTGGTCTAATAAAAAATAAACAAATAACAAAAAAAAAAAACCTGAAGATTTTAACTTCCTTTGAATTACATGACTGCAAAATATTTTTTGCTCCATAGGCTCGCAAACCTGTTTTTCAAACAGATATTCTAAATGTGATGTTGCCATAGCCATCCAGCGGTCAATCACAGAAACAAGGGCAATTTTGCACCAGGAACAGAAAATATAACCACAAAATATAACCGATTCTGGACCAGAGGTTCGCTCAGTCAACATTCCCGCTGCTGGAAATTGCCTTTTTCACGCATTAAGTGTGAGATACCAAGGATGCATTCTGATCTTAGGGCAATGGCAGTGGAAGCTCTTAAAAAGCCATCAGCTCTTGGGGTAGGTTAGAAGTTAACAATTGATCTTTGTTTCCTAGATTTTCAATCACTTTCCACTTTTGTAAGAGCATAGGTTCGTAAAGTACATCATAAATGACATAGAATAATTGAATATACTTAAGAATTTTTCATTTCTAGATCTCGCAAGGTGATCTATCAATGTACGTTGAAAATAATGATCTTCCTAGTTATTTACGAAAAATGAGCAGAGACGGAATGTGGGGAGATCAATTGACCATAATGGTGCTTGCGAACCCATTGCATAGGAACATTTGGATAGTGTCAAGTTCCAGAGATCACGGTAATCATATCGTCATTGAAACAGGGAATGCCAGTGCTGATCCACTCTTACTTGGCTATGTTTCTAACAACCACTACGTTAGCCTAGAGCCGAGTAGACAACTTGCAGAAATTGCAGGTAACTAATTGATTTGCACTTATTAATAAACAGCGATTGTTATTAAAAGAAAAAAATGTCAAGACCTCAATAAATGTTAGACAGAGTCTTCTCTCGCCTTGCAACTATTGCTCATGTTTCTTCCTATAGGTCAAACCACTAATGATGGCATAAGTGGAGGAAAAAGGACTACCGGAACATCGACAAAGAAGCCAAATTCAAATCAGGTAATTGCTTATTGTCCCATGTGGGTAAGCTCGCCTTAAAGAGTTTTAAAACTTTTTGCCAAAATGAACTTCATTCGAAGCAACCCAATACTCTGTGAAAATAATAAAGTGTACGAGTGTGTAATTGTGCAAGTGCGTAATCGTCAAGTTATACTGATCTTGAACCATTATTAGAGAAACCGTCTGATCTTTTAAATATAAACATGCTTTGGACTCTGTGTTGCAAGTTCGAAGTTTTTAGTCGATGCGTTGTCTTTCTGGGGCAGCTCGTGCTAACTCGTCCGGAGAAGGAACTAACCAAAATACACCAACTCTTATGCCCAATTGAGGGGAAACTTCAACCATATGTTGATCTAAGATCACACTATCTCCGTGTATTTCCACCAGTGTGGTATCTGCGCCTCCAATTTGGACACTAGAGGATTCTGCATCACTCAAGTCGGCTAAGGTGGGGAGATGGTGATCTGTAATAACAAACAAACATGTTAGTGGCGGGAAAATTTTCATGAAGGCGATATTACGACTTTAATAACTTACCACTCTCAGTTTCTGATTCTTCATCACTAGACAATCGTAAAAAATCATCCACATAAGGAGCTATCTCTAATAAATCCTCAAAATAAGTATCTTCCTGTTGCGCCATGTTCGTTATCAATGAACAAAAAAAACCGTGACAGTTACTAAAATGACTTTGTGAATTAATTTCAAATAAATCCACATTAAATAAAATAAACACCTTCACAATACATAAAAAATAGATGCAGCAGACCATACTCCACTTACCAATTGAGCTGTGATCATCTCAGACAAATAGAAAAAACCACTAGGTGAGTATTACCTTTCTCGAAATAATCTAAAAATGAGATCCTATTCCCTCAATTCTTTTTCCTCACCGACAGTCATGAACCCACAAGACCCACAAGATGTTCAACTATGTTACATATGTAAGCAGAGCAGACCATGCTGTCGCTAGTGCCTACTAGACTTGAGGAATAGAAGACACCACGGGAAATTAGTGCATCCCATCAAGGGACCCCTAAAAGACGCATGGAAACTTGGAAACGTTTGGGTGACGTGCTGCGATATGTATTACGGCATGTATTATGATGCTGAGACCACCTCGTATCAATCCGTGTTCCTGGGAGACAGCGCACAACAGGCCATGTCGAGAGTGAAACACATAAAATCTTTCATTGGCGATTCACTCGGACACTAACTCACAGGGTCCTTGGCATAGGATCGCCGGAGTACACATTTATTAAAGAAACTTCATAAAATGAATTGTTTACATTTTAATCACTAATGGTCTAAGACACGCCTTGCTTTATACAGCTGCTGCTGCGCACTTGCAATTTAAATTAACACTTTCACAATAGAAAAAGATTAACTTAGACCTTTTACAGACCTAAGGTGTGCTTTTTCTAATGTGAAAATGTATCTACCGACATACCATGGACATGACAGTTCTTTCCGAAACCGGCCGAGTTTGACTTCATTTTTTTAAAAATAAATCAAACTCACCTGGTTTTTGAAAAAACTACACTCGGCTCCACTCTCGCTACGGCTCGTACAGTTTTTAGAATATAATCTTTAAAAAAAACCACTGCAAACCATCTTCATTTACATAATTACAGAGCAGTATAAGAACTTTATTCCTCATTTGCATAATTACAGATCCTGTACCGACCTCTTGCCCCTTTCCCTCTCTCACCCACTATCCCAGGTCATTTGCATAAAAAGTGACTACCGATCTGTTGCTTTCTACTTGGTTTGATTCAGTGTCTAGCAGTGGAGATGATCAAGCTAATCAAGACATAGTAGCTTTAAAGTAAGATTTCCACCTTTGCTTGTTTTGTTTGTTCTGAAACTTCGGAGCTGCGTCAAAACTATGAATGTATTTTTTTCTACTTGTCTGGAAATGCATCCTTTTTTTATCTCGTTCTGGTTAGATTTATAAAATTACTCCTTGTAATATGGAAAGCAAGTTACACAGTAATAAAAATATGTATATTTTTTGGACACCAGACACATCTTCTGGATGGTGGCCAAAGAAAGAAAGTTGAATGTCGATCCTTCAACATGGAAGATGGCAAGGAGAGATGGTCAGGATAAGGTGAGATTTTCCAAGAGATTCCATTGGAGTACCGTATTTACTCGTGTATAAGTCGACCTTTTACGACCAAAAAATCAGCCCAAAAAATCGCCCTCGACTTATACACGAGTAAATACGGTACTCCAATGGAATCTCTTGGAAAATCTCACCTTATCCTGACCATCTCTCCTTGCCATCTTCCATGTTGAAGGATCGACATTCAACTTTCTTTCTTTGGCCACCATCCAGAAGATGTGTCTGGTGTCCAAAAAATATACATATTTTTATTACTGTGTAACTTGCTTTCCATATTACAAGGAGTAATTTTATAAATCTAACCAGAACGAGATAAAAAAAGGATGCATTTCCAGACAAGTAGAAAAAAATACATTCATAGTTTTGACGCAGCTCCGAAGTTTCAGAACAAACAAAACAAGCAAAGGTGGAAATCTTACTTTAAAGCTACTATGTCTTGATTAGCTTGATCATCTCCACTGCTAGACACTGAATCAAACCAAGTAGAAAGCAACAGATCGGTAGTCACTTTTTATGCAAATGACCTGGGATAGTGGGTGAGAGAGGGAAAGGGGCAAGAGGTCGGTACAGGATCTGTAATTATGCAAATGAGGAATAAAGTTCTTATACTGCTCTGTAATTATGTAAATGAAGATGGTTTGCAGTGGTTTTTTTTAAAGATTATATTCTAAAAACTGTACGAGCCGTAGCGAGAGTGGAGCCGAGTGTAGTTTTTTCAAAAACCAGGTGAGTTTGATTTATTTTTAAAAAAATGAAGTCAAACTCGGCCGGTTTCGGAAAGAACTGTCATGTCCATGGTATGTCGGTAGATACATTTTCACATTAGAAAAAGCACACCTTAGGTCTGTAAAAGGTCTAAGTTAATCTTTTTCTATTGTGAAAGTGTTAATTTAAATTGCAAGTGCGCAGCAGCAGCTGTATAAAGCAAGGCGTGTCTTAGACCATTAGTGATTAAAATGTAAACAATTCATTTTATGAAGTTTCTTTAATAAATGTGTACTCCGGCGATCCTATGCCAAGGACCCTGTGAGTTAGTGTCCGAGTGAATCGCCAATGAAAGATTTTATGTGTTTCACTCTCGACATGGCCTGTTGTGCGCTGTCTCCCAGGAACACGGATTGATACGAGGTGGTCTCAGCATCATAATACATGCCGTAATACATATCGCAGCACGTCACCCAAACGTTTCCAAGTTTCCATGCGTCTTTTAGGGGTCCCTTGATGGGATGCACTAATTTCCCGTGGTGTCTTCTATTCCTCAAGTCTAGTAGGCACTAGCGACAGCATGGTCTGCTCTGCTTACATATGTAACATAGTTGAACATCTTGTGGGTCTTGTGGGTTCATGACTGTCGGTGAGGAAAAAGAATTGAGGGAATAGGATCTCATTTTTAGATTATTTCGAGAAAGGTAATACTCACCTAGTGGTTTTTTCTATTTGTCTGAGATGATCACAGCTCAATTGGTAAGTGGAGTATGGTCTGCTGCATCTATTTTTTATGTATTGTGAAGGTGTTTATTTTATTTAATGTGGATTTATTTGAAATTAATTCACAAAGTCATTTTAGTAACTGTCACGGTTTTTTTTGTTCATTGATAACGAACATGGCGCAACAGGAAGATACTTATTTTGAGGATTTATTAGAGATAGCTCCTTATGTGGATGATTTTTTACGATTGTCTAGTGATGAAGAATCAGAAACTGAGAGTGGTAAGTTATTAAAGTCGTAATATCGCCTTCATGAAAATTTTCCCGCCACTAACATGTTTGTTTGTTATTACAGATCACCATCTCCCCACCTTAGCCGACTTGAGTGATGCAGAATCCTCTAGTGTCCAAATTGGAGGCGCAGATACCACACTGGTGGAAATACACGGAGATAGTGTGATCTTAGATCAACATATGGTTGAAGTTTCCCCTCAATTGGGCATAAGAGTTGGTGTATTTTGGTTAGTTCCTTCTCCGGACGAGTTAGCACGAGCTGCCCCAGAAAGACAACGCATCGACTAAAAACTTCGAACTTGCAACACAGAGTCCAAAGCATGTTTATATTTAAAAGATCAGACGGTTTCTCTAATAATGGTTCAAGATCAGTATAACTTGACGATTACGCACTTGCACAATTACACACTCGTACACTTTATTATTTTCACAGAGTATTGGGTTGCTTCGAATGAAGTTCATTTTGGCAAAAAGTTTTAAAACTCTTTAAGGCGAGCTTACCCACATGGGACAATAAGCAATTACCTGATTTGAATTTGGCTTCTTTGTCGATGTTCCGGTAGTCCTTTTTCCTCCACTTATGCCATCATTAGTGGTTTGACCTATAGGAAGAAACATGAGCAATAGTTGCAAGGCGAGAGAAGACTCTGTCTAACATTTATTGAGGTCTTGACATTTTTTTCTTTTAATAACAATCGCTGTTTATTAATAAGTGCAAATCAATTAGTTACCTGCAATTTCTGCAAGTTGTCTACTCGGCTCTAGGCTAACGTAGTGGTTGTTAGAAACATAGCCAAGTAAGAGTGGATCAGCACTGGCATTCCCTGTTTCAATGACGATATGATTACCGTGATCTCTGGAACTTGACACTATCCAAATGTTCCTATGCAATGGGTTCGCAAGCACCATTATGGTCAATTGATCTCCCCACATTCCGTCTCTGCTCATTTTTCGTAAATAACTAGGAAGATCATTATTTTCAACGTACATTGATAGATCACCTTGCGAGATCTAGAAATGAAAAATTCTTAAGTATATTCAATTATTCTATGTCATTTATGATGTACTTTACGAACCTATGCTCTTACAAAAGTGGAAAGTGATTGAAAATCTAGGAAACAAAGATCAATTGTTAACTTCTAACCTACCCCAAGAGCTGATGGCTTTTTAAGAGCTTCCACTGCCATTGCCCTAAGATCAGAATGCATCCTTGGTATCTCACACTTAATGCGTGAAAAAGGCAATTTCCAGCAGCGGGAATGTTGACTGAGCGAACCTCTGGTCCAGAATCGGTTATATTTTGTGGTTATATTTTCTGTTCCTGGTGCAAAATTGCCCTTGTTTCTGTGATTGACCGCTGGATGGCTATGGCAACATCACATTTAGAATATCTGTTTGAAAAACAGGTTTGCGAGCCTATGGAGCAAAAAATATTTTGCAGTCATGTAATTCAAAGGAAGTTAAAATCTTCAGGTTTTTTTTTTTTGTTATTTGTTTATTTTTTATTAGACCACAGACATGTTACAATACTAAAGAAGTTGATTTGTTAATTACAGTTTACAACTTATCTACAACTTACAACTTACCAAGAACAGAAGAAAAAAGAGAAGTTACAATTTACAAAACCACTACTCGGACTGAGTTACTTAAAACAAGGAAACAGTACTTACAAAAAAGAATACTTAAAAGGATAATTTACAATACACTGCTTTCAGTCTACGATTAACAATTAATAGGTTTTTTTTAACAGAGTATTTACGATAAACACACAGATATACCCGTGTGCTATGCACACGAAGAAGAAAAAAGATAGACCTAAATGTAGGATATGACAAGGTTAATTTTCTACTAGGTGTTTAAAGCAGCTATTAACTTTTCCCATTTTTTAAAGTGACTAGCGAATTTATTCCTCTCCCTCGCAATATGGAGTTCGATATTATAAACACGTCTTATCCTAGCAATAAAGCCCTTCAACGAAGGTAAACTTCCAAGGCATTTCCTTACATAAATATAATATGTGACCTCTCACGCGAAAACGTTCGAACGGTTAACGGTTCTTAAACGGATAGCCGTTTATCAGCCGTTCGAATGGACTGGCATGCCGTTCGAACGCCTCGAGCTATCCGTTCACAAAAATTCATCATCCGTTTGAACGGCTCAAGCTATCCGTTCGAAAAAAATCATCAGCCGTTCGAACAGCTTGAGCTATCCATTCGAGAAAATTCATCAGCCGTCCGAACAGCTTGAGCTCTCCGTTCAAAATAAATCATCAGCCGTTCGAACGGCTCGAGCTATCCGTTCGAGAAATTCATGAGCCGCTCGAACGGCTCAAGCTATCCGACTGTTCGAATGGCCCGAGCAAAAAAAAAAAGTTTTTTCGAAGCTGTTACATTTCACGAACAGTTGTTACGTTTGTGTTCTTTGTTTACCTTCACTTAATAAATCTCATTCCAGTCAACTTTTCTCGCGAAGAAAATTAAAGAACGCCTCTCTTCAAAAATCATGTTTTCTCACTAAAAATTAATTGCGGAGCATATAAAAATTTATATTCGTTTGAAAGGTCAAGAATATGACTTTTCCCGGCTATTGTTTTTTTTCGAGGTGAACATAAAGCTCAGATTACGAGGTCACACCGAACCCACGCATTACACAAACTATCTTCAAAACTCTGCCTTTGAAGCAAAATATCACTCACGCGTTGACAACTACCACAAATTGGCATCCTTATCAATCCAGCTTCATCACTTTAAAATTTTAGCAAAATCGAACAACACCAGAAGAAATTAATTGATCTTTCGTATTTCATTCAATAGCCGAGTTCACTTAGGAAGAGCGGTCGCTCATAGCAACCGAAAACCACACAAAGCGCCGTTTTGGTCCAAAAAAATTTACGATTATTGCTTGGGAGCCGAAACTTTGAATGGGAACATCTTTTTCGAACTTTTCTGAGGTGATTTAGGCGAAAAAATGACTTCTGACAGCTACAAAAGAGAACGAAACAAAAGCCAGAGCAGACAGCATAATGAGTCAATAGTTTATTCACGCGTGTGAATCGAGAATGTCTCAAAATAACTTTAAGATTGAGACAGAGATAAAGGCCTTAAACCACAACAGTTTAGCAACAGTACATTTTCATCGCTTGTTTCTGAATTAGAAACTGGGTTTGCTTTGTTTTCTTTTTTGGTGACATGGAGAAATTTCACTGTTTACAAATTATTATTCCCATGTGTCCTGGAGTCCCAGACCCGCGGTGTGTATGTTTAGCTCAGCTAGCAGAGGACTTTTTTTTCTTTCAAAGGGTTTTCAAACAGCTTCTAAACAGAATTTCGTTCGACGGAAAGCCAATAAAGCGCGTTTTTGTGTGAAAGGTCATTAGCCGTTCATCCCTTCGACCTTATCCGTTCGAAAAAATTCATTTGCCGTTCATCCATTCGACCTCATCCGTTCGAAAAAAATTCATTAGCCGTTCATCCGTTCGACCTCATCCGTTCGAAAATTTCAAGAAGCCGTTCATCTGTTCTATCTCATCTGTTCGGAAATTTTCGTTAGCCGTTCATCTGTTTGACCTCATCCGTTCGAAAATTTTAATTAGCCTTTCATCCGTTCACGTTAACCGTTTCGAATGGCTTGCCTAGCCGTTCGTCACCCGTTTGCTTGCCGTTCCGTTCAGCGTTTGAACGGCTACCATTCGGAACGTTTTCACGTGAGAGGTCACATATTTACCAAAAAGCATAACATGATTGATTAGAAGGAAATCTTCTGATTCTTCAAAAATCCCTAAAAACAAGCTTATCTCATTCAGGGATTCTATAACAATGTTATTTTCTTTAAGCCAGGACAAGACTTCTTTCCAAAATTCAGAAGACACTTTGCAGCGAGAAAGTAAATGTTCTAAGGATTCAGGTTCATCATTGCAAAAAGTGCAATTCAGAGAATGTGAGAGGCCGAAGCGAAATAGTTTGTCATTTGTAAAAACAATGTTGTATAGAATTTTGTATTGAAATTCTCTCAATTTAGAATCAAGTGTGGTACGGAAAGGAAGAGAATAAACTTTTTTCCAATTAATAATCGTGTCTGAGTATTTGTCTGATAGTTTTTGTTGGGCTGTGGGAGGAATTTGTTTTTTGCACAAAAAAGAGTTGTATATCTGTTTAGAGGTAGTATCTGAGATAGGGAAAAGGCCACAATTTAAATTAACGTACGGTGTGTGGGGGATGGGTCTTTTTTCATTTTTACAGACCGAAGATCTAATAATTGTTTTCCAGTCTGATGGAAGAGAGTGAACAACTCCCATAATAAAGAAGCATTGTTCAGGAGAGATCGTGACAAAAGGATCTTCGTGGAGGAAAAGATTGTTATCCATAATAAGGTCACCCACCTTGATGATTCCCAAATTAACTAAATCTCTTCTATAGACAGACTTTTTATTAATACATATGAACCTATTGTTCCAAATGATCTTGTTCATAACGTCATTAAAAGTGACAGGCGTACTATTATTTAAACCTGACCATGCGTCAAAGCATAATTTATAATATTTCGGAAACTGAGTTTTTAATTTGATGGTGTCAAAGTTACAATGCAAAATCAGACTCCCGCCAGCCGAAAAAATACAACTATTTAAAAACAATTTCCAAGTACTTGGGTAGTCCTCTAAGAATTTTCACGCTGGGCTGGCGCGGGCTCTGAAGCGGAACTTTGCGCCCGCTGTTGTTTGAAATTGTACAGCGGAAATGCGAATAAAAATAACAAAGCAGTTTTCAAAATGACGGCTGAAAATACCATTTCGAATGCTATTGTGGCTCTTCGTCCTCTACGTGATGAAGTCGATAATTTATTTTTGTTTGAAGAAGAAGTGAAAACAGCTCTCACTTCAATGTTTGAGAAACACCGTGTGGGCCAAAGCTCTTTGAAACGAGCTAAAACGTCACAAATTCCAGCGACAGCACTCCTGGAAGGAGAAGTAAAGATGTGGCTTAAGATGGTCAGTAGGCGCCTCAGTCCAAGAATGAAGGCCCAAAACGCTTGGACTGTAGAGTTTAAGAGGGCGATTTCCGTGGAAATATTTTCCTTAATTTTACCGAGTGTTAAAGAGGCCCGGTCCGCTTATGGTGTTTTGTACAAAGAAGAAAAACACAGGGATATAATCTATTATAACAGAGAGAACAGACTGATTCGAGATTTTGCCCAGTTATCTGAGCTAAGCCGCGACTCTGTCCGGGAATTTCTTATGAAGCAGAGTAAAGGAACAAGAAAAGGAACTTCAAAAGTTAACATAAGTGGTGAAACGCCTTTCACGATCACCTTTATTAAGAGGACTCAGCAAGTGGTGGTGAAAGCCCACTACCAATTTACTAATGAATTTGGCTACACATTTTCATAAGCATCTTAGTAATGAGGAATAGACTGAGTGGAGTATATGGACATACTTAATCAGTATTGGCAACAATGTTTGAATGTCAAGCGGTTTGATGTTGAGTTTCAACATGTTTGACTCCTTATGTTGGGACAAACTTTAAACAAAACCACACAACACAAGGGTGATCAAACTGGATTTTATATTCTAACACTATCTTAAAGTTCCTTACTGCTGCAAATGTACCCGGGGGAGGGGGGGCACTCTTGACATTTTTGGATGAGGGTGTGCCGCTGGGGCTGTGATGCCCTAAACACTGAAAATTGCTACCCTATACTAGACTTAACACTGAAAATTGCTGAATGTATACCCTATCCTAGACCAAGCGACTGATTTGTAAACCCTATCCTAGACCAAAAACCCAGCGGCATGTACCTATATACCTCTGATATCAGAGTGCACCCCCCGGGCAAATGTAATATAATTTAATTTGATCTGATTTAATATAATGTATGGTATGATACAGTAAAAACCCACGAGTAAGAACTACCATTTTTCCAGGTTAGCCTAAAGTGGTTCTTATATAACGGATATATAACAGAATTTTACGCTAAATTGGTTCTAACAGGTTCTTATTTTCTGACGGAAAAAAATCTTTATTTCTGATCGAATTTCTAGTGGTATTCAGCCTTTTTCTTATAAGAAATTTGTATTACAATATTTAGACATTTCGGAACTGTATTGGCACTATATTGATGTCAACATATTTTATTCTCCAGAATAAAATAGCCTAACTGGTTCTTAAAATAGTGGTTCTAACTCGCAGGTTTTTACTGTATAAATTATGCAATGTAATATAATCAGTATAATATAATCTCAAGTCAGTAGTGTTTTAGAGGCCAAATGTGTACAGATTTAACATTCATATTTACAAAAGCTGGGGAGCAATCCTTCCCTCCTTTACACTTTGCTCAATAAATTTCATGATTGGGTCTCCACAGACACAGCACTTAGCATCCTCAGGACCTGCCTTTAACAGACCACAATAGCAATAAGATGGATCACTGAATACCCTCTCTGGGATGTAGGCTACATTTTTGCATGCAGCTTCTGGCTGCAGTAAACCTTGCTGAGGTAGCCAAAGCAGCATTACATATTCATGTCTAAATATTTCAACCCATCTGTTTTGGTATGTTGTATTTTCACCTAATTTTTTCAGAAAAATATGCTTAGCTTCTCGCCCTTCCATTGTTACCATCCCCAACCCCTGGCCATACTTTTCAAGCACTTGACGACAATGAGCCGGGACAATGTGACCCAATGTCCAGATAGTAGGATTTACTGAACTTGGCAACAGCAATGAATTTACTTTCAAATACTCATGACAGGCAATAGAAAGCTGATCAATGTGGTCTGCTGTTATCTCAAATCTACTAAAGAGAGAAACACAGTCCCTTAGCCTCACTCCTAAATAACCTAAAGCAAGAACTGTTTGACGTTCTTTCCTGGAGTCACTTTCACACCTTAGCCACTTGATTAATCTCATGAAGTTGTGACAAAAACAGCGGGAATCTTTTCCAGTAAATCTATAATGCAAATCAGCTCCAGACCCTTGAGTTTCATTAAACCATTGTTTGGTCTTGTTTGCGAGGCGCCTGGTTTTTACTTCTGTTTGTAAAGCTGTAATTACTCGTGCAAAAGGGCTATCAGCTGGAACCTCTGAAAACTTTTTACAATCAGCGGGCAGTTTAGATTTTCTTATAGCTTCTCTCAAAACTGCTTTAAAGAAATACTGCCAAGCATTATTCTTAAGATGAAGGGGTTCCACATGAGCTTTATCAATGTAAGAACCTAAGATAGGCAAAAATTTGTGTCTACTACTTTGCTTGGCAATGTAATCAGTAACTTTAGATCTCTTTGTCTTGTCAGAAATTTTTTCTAGTGCTACTTTTTTCTTAAATGCTTCAACCTTGTTGACAACATTTACTCTTTGCTGGTAATTCCATGGCTTCCACTTGTTTGAACTTTCAGTTCCAAATGTACCCTTAACATCCCTACAATCATCTAGTGAAACATTGGCAAAGGGAGAAAAATACTTAGCACTAATAGTTAATTCACCTGCCAACATGGCAAGCATCTTCATGTCATTTGGCAATTCCTCCAGCTTAAACCTATATTTAATGCCTTCAAATTCATATTCAGCTCTTTCTAACTCTCCAATTTGAGGTAATAATGACTGCACATATTTCTTTACAACAGGAGAGCTTTCATCACAGTTGGCACCAAAAATTAGGAAGTTATCATAACTTGGTGCCACCCTTCTTCCAACATTGAGGAAGCTGACTAAAAAAGAACATGCGCTCTCATTTTTGCCAAATGGGCATCCGTCGCCACCAAGAGCAATTTGAAAAGTGCCTGTTGACTCTGCAAAGCCTTTCAGACTTTCTTTACTGTTCTGAGAAAGATAAAATTTGGCAAGCATTGGGAGGTATTCTCTTAAGTCTCTATATGCACCATTGACTTTGTTTTCAGTTTCTAAGCTTAAGCCCTCTAGATAGTCTTCGTCAATTTCATGAACAGTCCTGATATCAATCTTTTTTAACTGTTCTACAAGGTCACTATAAGTTAGAAGCTTTGGCACCTTACAGCCTTTACAAATTGAAATACTTGTTCTTTTCCCTGGTTTGCCTTCATTTGATTTCATTGAAAGCGCCAGTCTTACACTTTTGTACTTCCGTTTCCCCATTACACCACTTGCATAATATGTTGCAATACTTCGAACAATGTTGTCATTGGACTTTTCAAATTCTAACACGCCCTTCTTATACTCTTTAGAAACTACCCTACTGGTCAATGGCTTGTTCTCCGTAACATATTCTGTTAAGTTATCTAACTTGCATCTCTTTTGCAGAGTGTCAAACATTCCCTCAAAACTGGCTGAGGGATGTTCATTTGAGCTCCCATGAATTTTGGCAGCAGCTTCCATGGTTTCATGCCTCCTCTTTCTTGCAGTCCTTGGTCCCAGTGTTGATTCTCCATTGACGAGTGCAGTAGGGCTTCTTGTTTGTGCCCGAGGTACTTGTCCCTGTGACTAAAATGTTGCTACATTAATTTAGACACTAGGTAGTAACACAATTATTAAAATTAGATGTGGTTGGATGATAACAAAATAGATATTAAGGCAAATCTTACATTAAATATTTTGATGTTAATATTAGATACACTGTCATTCATGACAGTCTTTCCTGACCAAGTGAACACAGGCACACAC
>JAHPZR010029585.1:0-10725 GCA_019787425.1 Platygyra sinensis | reverse complement strand
AATGAAAATGAGTGTATACTGAGATTTGAAAGACAAAATAAAACGATACATTGTATAAAAGATGGCTTTATCCCTATTTTAGGACTGCATACTGTAAAGTTCTTCATCACGAGGTAGTGAGCGCGTGACTGGCACAACGCAGGGAAACCGAAGGCATATTCAGAAAAAAAGAAACCTATCTTGATTTACAAATCAGGTGCAATGCATGCACACCATTACATTACAAAGGTCACGAATTGTTGATTTCGAGGCGTCCTGCCAAAACTGAAATATAATCAGTAAGTTACATGTAAAACCTTCAAACGCCGGTAAGGTTTGAATAGCGCGTTTCTTTCTGAAGATATCAAGAGAAACTGGAAAACGAGATTTAAAGGCAAGAAAGGTTGGTGAAAACGGACTTTATTTAGCATTTTGAAGACCTTTCCACAAAGCTTTCAGAGTTCGAGACTCAGACACTCAACAATTTTAGGTATTTCAACTGCATCATGTCTAAGTTCTGTTTGTGCGGGGTCGTCTGCCGGTATGTTAAACTTAGAGTGGTAAATGAAATTGAAGTTTTTAGAGGGAAATGGTTAGGAAACCTGACAAAGTTCTTTGTTCTATGTTTTTGTTTGCTATTTTGGGAATTGACCCTGCAAAAACCTGGCAAAATATAAAAGGTTGTTATGTGCAGTGTTATAGACCTAGCCGATCTCTGATAGAGGCATTTGCGGTTACGTAATTCATGCATAGCCAGTACAGTGAACTTTACAATTTTAGGTATTTCAACTGCATCATGTCTAAGTTCTGTTTGTGCGGGATCGTCTGCCGGTATGTTAAACTTAGAGTGGTAAATGAAATCGAAGTTTTTAGAGGGAAATGGTTAGGAAACCTGGCAAAGTTCTTTGTTCTATGTTTTTGTTTGCTATTTTGGGAGTTGACCCTGCAGAAACCTGGCAAAATATAACAGGTTGTTATGTGAAGTGTTATAGACCTAACCGACCTCTGATAGAGGCATTTGCGGTTACGTAATTCATGCATAGCCAGTACAGTGAACTTAAAACAAAAGATGTGCTAGGGGCCTTACATAAATATTTGCCTGTTTGCTTGCTTCTTTGAAGTTCACGAGCCTTCCTAACCATTTCCCTCCTTTGACTGCAAAGCAAATTTTAAATTGTTTATCTGGAAAATCTGAATTTGCGTCAGGACAGCGTTCAGTAGCGGATATAGATAATGGGCACGGGGGGTACCCCCCACACATATTTTGGGTGAAAACAAAAATAAATCGAAGAAGGAAGAAAAGCTGGCAGAGCAAGCTTCAAAAGTTAAAAAAGAACACCGATTTGCCATGCTAAGTAGACCAGTGAAATGAAGCTATAGTTGACGGAACAATAGACTGCGAGCAGTCTCTTCTTTTCCTAGCGTATTCCTTGCGTTTATTAGAGCTATCGAGTAGCAAACGGCAAGCGGCGAAGACAAAGGAAAAAGAAAGGTTTTTTCCTGCCTCTCCCCATTCCCTCCTCGTTTCTTTCCCTAACTGTTTGTATAATATTAAATGAGTTCCGCGCGCGGAGGATTTCAGGAACAAAAACCGACCACTCGTAGTTTAACGGGACGAGCGTCAAAGAAACCTTTCCCCCCTTTTTTGGGGCTTTTTCCGCCAAAATCTGCTGCACGGAGGACGAACTGGCTCAAACATTATTTCTGAAAAGCACTGAAGCCAACTTGTTAAGAAGAACAAACGCCTTCCCTGGTGCTAAATTCATTTGTAACCAATATCTATCGCCCGAAATCAGTACAAAGTCAGAATCGTTCACCCAAAACTAGTCCCCGGGTATAGAATGGTAAATTCACCTCAGGCCCTGATCCAATAAACTAGAGCCACCCTTTCCTTAGTCTCTTTCGCATAGTTTTTGGGGATGTCACGCAACGGTGCGTGACCTCCCCAAAACGCTTGGGAAGGAGATTACCCCGGGGAGTACCCTTCCCTAGGTACGTTCAATCGCGCAAACCAATCAAAGACCAGCCATATCGAATCATCGTCTTCCAACAAAGAAGTTGCATATGCGAACCATTTGCGTTGCGAATTTTTAGTAGTTTAAAGTTCAAAAGTTGGTCATTTAATCAAGTTTCCACAAAAAAATTTCTCATTTCCTTTCACTCTTTTATATTTTTTAGCATTTTTCCGTACAAGCAAACGGCAGAATCGTTTTAAATAGCTCTAAGTTGGACGATAACTTGAGCGGTTGAAATGGACGAAGCCAGGCAACACAACATGCGGTGCTTTAGGAAAGTATCATGGTTCTTTACTGGAAAACGTTTCAAGGATAGTTGGTGGTCATGGATCGTGTGTGTTTCAGCAGCAATTTGCAATGCTGTTAACCTTGGTATGACTCTCAGCTTTGGTGTGTTGTTCCCGGTTTTGATGGACTACTTTGATGAGACCAGAGAGAGAACAGGTTGGTGTGTTGTAGCTGTGTTGTGGACAGGAGCGCAGCGCTAGCCTGAGTCAGGTGTAAAATATGTGCCGGTAGTCGAGTTCACTGCTGTTGATTCGTTTCTACTGATTTGAAAACGAAAAACTGCTGATGAAGCCTTAAAAGCTTTGTAGAGGGTCATACAAAAGACAGTCCAGGACAGGGTCGATTTTAAAATTGCAGCTGACCAGTTAAATTTACCCAAAAAACGGTGTTAAGCTTTGCCTGTCGGAAATCGCATTGTGTCCGCCTTCCTTTACTGTTTTAAAACTGTATTAATGATCTTAAGAAATTAAAAATTACGTCCGTAGTGTCGTTTTCAAACACTAGCATTGACGTTGCATCTCGCAATGCAACCTTAATTAAGTTCAAATGCGTTCAATTGAGGTTCGCCACTTTGAATATTGTTCGATTGCCAGCGATACTTCTGTTTATTAAAAGCTGTTCTCCTTTTGTTTTCAGCTTTTGTTGGCTCAATTTGTCTGGGCATGGTATGGTTTGCAAGTCCGCTGGCGGGCTATCTGTGTGATCGCTTTGGTTGCCGCATCACTTGTTTCTTGGGAAGCACACTATGCATTTCGGGACTGGTGTCGACGTCATACGTGCATAGCCTCACAATGATGTACTCCACATATAGCGCCTTGTACGGTTTAGGAACTTGCTTAATATACAATCCCTGCTTTCTTGTGATTTCTAAATACTTTACATACAAGTTGTCTGTAGCTACTGGCGTCGTTTCATTGGGCGCGAGTGTCGGGATACTATACATCGGACCTTTGCTTCAAGTCCTCTTAGACTCGTTTGATTGGAGAAACACGTTCAGAATAATGGCAGCAACGTACGTCTTTGTCTCCCTCTTGAGTCTGACTTTCAATCCATACGTAGAAGAAACAACAATTGAGGAGAAGTTTAACTCTGAAGAGGACGACAAAGAAGAAATTAGAAATGAAAAGACAGGCATCTCTCTTTACTGCAGCGTGTGGAGATTTCCTGCTTACACTTTTATTGTAACGTCGTTCATGTTTGCCAGTTTTGGAATGTATATTCCTTACATCAATCTGGTTAGTTCACCTCTGAACAGTTATTTACTTGTTATTACAAAGATGGACGAGGTGACAATAACCCAAAAATTTCCTAGAGGTCCAAGTTCACTGTACAAAGGTCCTTGTACCACGCATGCATCCCATAGCCTACAAGCGCTAGCGCGAATGGTATAATTGTTTTATTAACTTATTGACACCTGGAGATTTTAGAAAAAAGTGCATTTTGTGGAAATTATTAGCCTTGGGATATGAACTAAATTAGCTTTAATCTACGCAAAAAGGTATTTGTGAGGAGACAGCAAGCCGCTCTCGCAGCATTGCGTTTTCTGATCACTATTTTGCGCGGGCGTGCGAAGAAATCAAAATTTGAGATTCTAGGACGAGAAAGTGTCCTACGTCTTTAGGCTTTTCGTTTTTCTTAATTTTTCTTTTCAGTTAAGCCAATGAAAACTACTCTTAAATTGCACTATCCAATTGCATTATTCTCTTTTTTGCATGACTGAGAAAACGAAATTTCTGGTCCTGAGAATCGAACATCAGTCGGATTTCCATGCAGTTAATTAAACTTTATGGAGGTTTTTGGGTCAAGTTTCGGAGTTGGATTGAACACACGAAAGAATGTCTCCAGTTCACTTAAGGTGGTTTTCTACTTTGTTTGCTTCCATCTTTCCTAAGAGGTCATTGTTATTTCTTTTAGGTCAAGTACTGTGAAGATCTCGGAGTCTCTCCGCAGAAAGGTTCTCGGTTGTTCATTTTTATCGGCCTTGCCTCATGTGTAGCGCGACTGATGACGGGAAGACTGTGTAACAACAAACGAGTTAATCCAGTGTACGTTTATCAATCATGCATGGTAACTGCTGGTGTCGCCGCCTTTCTGCTGCCCTTCACCGCAAAATACTGGAACTTAATCGCTTTCAGTGTCGTCTATGGATTGAGCGATGGTGTTTTCATAACAAGTCAGTGTTTTATTCTACTGACTGTTGTGGACAGTAAGAGGACAACGGCCGCTTTCTGCATCAACAATGTGGTGTATTCGTTCTCTGCAGCCGCCGGTGGACCAGTTGCCGGTGAGTTAATAATGTTACTTCCAACGCAGTGGGCTCCTGTTTAAACCGAGTACGATAATTGCTCTTGGGGTGTGGGGACAGGTCTGATGTGTTGAGAGAAAGTACGGTACGTTTTGAGTGTAGTGTGGTCGGTACAAAAAAGACCAAAGAATGATATAGCTCTTCAAGTTTGTCCCAGAACTTTAACCCTGGACGAAATTTTTGAGAAGTTTTATAGATGTTCGAACAAGCTTGCATGGTCAAAAAAGAAGACTATTCTCTTTCGGGACAGCGGGATACCCCGAGCAGACAAGATAGCGCCATCTTGTCCGCTCGGGTAGCCAATCACAGTGCAGGATTGAGATCAACTTGCCCGCTCACAGAACTAGTCATGTTATAAAAGTTCCTACAGATAGCGAGATAATCTGGCAAGGAAACTTTCCTTCATATCCTAAACAAACAAAGGAAACTCTGATTGCACGGATCTCGAAGAGAAATTGCCGGAATAAATTGATTCACGAATAGAGCAGTTTTTAATTAAGTGTCGTAACACCAAACCCAGTGTAATCAGTCAAGCCAATCACAAAGAACGCAGACAACGCAAAGGAATGAACCAATCACAATTCGAAGTAAGTTCAAGTATAAATTTAGTTGACGCAAAAGCGCGCGAAACATGTACGAGCGAGCGAGCCTGAATTGGTTATGGATTTACTTCTGATTCAATGAAAAAGTGACGCGAATTTATTAAGCCAATCATTTATTAAGCGGTTTTCAATTGAATGTCGTAAAATCAAAACAAAAACAATTACTTACCAATTCGACCACTGAGCCAATCTCAAACCGTATTAAAACAAAAACCCCAAATAATTTGCCTGATCTTATTTGACACTAAATTGAAAACTACTCTAGTGTAGTAGTGCCACCAAAATTTCGGTACTCGAGTGAAAACTGCTCTGATAGTAACACCAATTCAAAGGGAAATACTATTTGGTCGGATTTTTTTATTTTTTATTTTTTATTTTTTTATTCTTCGAGGAGAGTAAATCCTTCCTTTCAAGGTTCTTATTTCAGATATTTTCACTTCTTTTCTTCAGCTTTAATAGCAGACCACACAGGGAGCTACATCTACTCATTCTACATGACGGGAGGAGTACTGTTAACGGCATCCCTGATACCAGTAATAATGATTTTCATCAACTGGAGAAACTCTAAACATCACCCACAGACCTTGGAAGTAGAATTACATGAAGAGGCTCAAACTGAGCAGGCGCAAGAATTTGGAAGGACGCTCTGTGCTGGGACTGACGAGAATGTGCAGTTCTAGCTCAATCACCTAGTTATTATTAGTAGAATTCTACCAGCATACTAATGCAAATGCTGTAATCTGATTGGCTGAGTCATTGCACATTTTCTTCGATTCTTATTGGTCTAAATTGATCACGTGATGCGACAGTGTTCATCCAAGGGAGAGAGTCGAGAGACACTATCAGCCCTTATAGCTCGCCACCAAATTTTCTCCGATTCTTATTGGTTAAAATTGATCATGTGATGCGATGGTATTATTCCGCGAAGGACACTATCAGCCCTTATAAAGCCTGCATTTGGCGCAATAATATGCTAGGATGATGGGCCTGTTTGAAATTCCATTTTTCTAACTGGGAATTTGATTAATCCCAGGTCTTGCATCAATAAAATTAATTGTAATAACATTATTACGTAAAAGCCAGCGTAATGGGGTTGACAGGCTGCGTCAGTGACTCCCAAGCGTGTGTTTTGACCGGCCTTTCAGTTCGTACTCGACTCTCACGAGTGCATGCATCTTTGAGCAAAAGCCCTTGTAGATTTCGCTCAATATTGATCGGTTTTTTTATTTAATTCCATTTTATCATGAAGATTTGTTAAAAATTTGGTACTGATGGTTGATACTGTGCGACAGAAGGCAAGATTGATTTATTTTCTCTCTGTCTTTGTGAAGGGTTAGTTTCTTTTCTCCAAATTTCACTTTAGAGAGGCCTGTCAGAATGATATTTTCTGGGTAACCTCTCAATAAAGTTTGATCTGAAGGTTTTGCTTAGAACTATAAGACAGTTATTAGAGCCTTTCCTTTGATGGAACCTTTTTCAACTCCCGGCGGGTGGGATGAGGTGATGTGTATGCACATCAAGAGCCGAGTCTTGTTTGAATCTTTCGAATTTATAAATGTTCGTATCCAGGAGTTTCCATTTCAGATACTTCAGCCGTAAATTTTATTGTCGGGTGGTGGTTATTTGCTTGTTCAATGAACTCTTTTATTACTATTCTGTTTATGTCCTGAGTAAAAATACGTCGTCTATATATCATTACCATACAAGCAGTTGAAACGCGCTTTGGGTTAGGATTTCTGTCTCTACCTTATTCATGAACATGTTAGTTACTAACTTTCCACCCATCCTAGTATAATATTTGAAAGAGTTATCCTCCTACTGAAAAACTCAAATTTGAGCAGTGTTTTAAAATTTTAGATACGTCTGCGCGTGAGGCTAGGACTAAATCTCCTATTTCCAACGGAAAAACCCGGACCCGGTAACGAGTTTGACTTGGTCCAAAATTGCAACAGGGATCTTGCGCACATACGACGGCGACGGCGACGGCGACGGCGACGGCGACGGCGACGGCGAGGACAACGCCTAGTAAAAAAATGTGCTTCTCAGTTTCAGTTTTCTTATTTCACACTATTTACAGAAAACAAAACTTAACAAATATGATATTAACTACAAACGACTGTTTAGTTCTGTATAAAGGTGACCAAAGTAGCCAATGAGCTTTCGCGTTGGTCACTGCTGACTGCTAACTGAACGCCTGGAAGGGGCTAATCCCCATGGAATCGGTAATTAACCACACGTTCTCACAATAAAAAATAAAATATTTGGAGTCAGAAGAAGAGTTGAGTGCACGTATTGCTTTCCACAAACTTTTTGGAGAAATAGACACCAACAACGTGCTGCGCCCTGACTAACTGAACGCCTGGAAGAGGCTACATGGGGATCATCAAATATAATAGATTGACAGTTTTCTCGCCTTTCCCGCTTTTCAACCAATGGTATTTCACTTTGCTCTGAAAACATAACAGAGAGCCGAGGGTCGTACAGGGGTATTCTCGTGATGCGTGATTAGCTGATTTTATTTTCACAGAAACGTGAATTTAGCCAGAAGTTATTCTTCGTGACTCGTGAACTGAAGGTTTTGCGTCAACTAAATTTATACTTGAACTTACTTCGAATTGTGATTGGTTCATTCCTTTGCGTTGTCTGCGTTCTTTGTGATTGGCTTGACTGATTACACTGGGTTTGGTGTTACGACACTTAATTAAAAACTGCTCTATTCGTGAATCAATTTATTCCGGCAATTTCTCTTCGAGATCCGTGCAATCAGAGTTTCCTTTGTTTGTTTAGGATATGAAGGAAAGTTTCCTTGCCAGATTATCTCGCTATCTGTAGGAACTTTTATAACATGACTAGTTCTGTGAGCGGGCAAGTTGATCTCAATCCTGCACTGTGATTGGCTACCCGAGCGGACAAGATGGCGCTATCTTGTCTGCTCGGGGTATCCCGCTGTCCCGAAAGAGAATAGTCTTCTTTTTTGACCATGCAAGCTTGTTCGAACATCTATAAAACTTCTCAAAAATTTCGTCCAGGGTTAAAGTTCTGGGACAAACTTGAAGAGCTATATCATTCTTTGGTCTTTTTTGTACCGACCACACTACACTCAAAACGTACCGTACTTTCTCTCAACACATCAGACCTGTCCCCACACCCCAAGAGCAATTATCGTACTCGGTTTAAACAGGAGCCCACTGCGTTGGAAGTAACATTATTAACTCACCGGCAACTGGTCCACCGGCGGCTGCAGAGAACGAATACACCACATTGTTGATGCAGAAAGCGGCCGTTGTCCTCTTACTGTCCACAACAGTCAGTAGAATAAAACACTGACTTGTTATGAAAACACCATCGCTCAATCCATAGACGACACTGAAAGCGATTAAGTTCCAGTATTTTGCGGTGAAGGGCAGCAGAAAGGCGGCGACACCAGCAGTTACCATGCATGATTGATAAACGTACACTGGATTAACTCGTTTGTTGTTACACAGTCTTCCCGTCATCAGTCGCGCTACACATGAGGCAAGGCCGATAAAAATGAACAACCGAGAACCTTTCTGCGGAGAGACTCCGAGATCTTCACAGTACTTGACCTAAAAGAAATAACAATGACCTCTTAGGAAAGATGGAAGCAAACAAAGTAGAAAACCACCTTAAGTGAACTGGAGACATTCTTTCGTGTGTTCAATCCAACTCCGAAACTTGACCCAAAAACCTCCATAAAGTTTAATTAACTGCATGGAAATCCGACTGATGTTCGATTCTCAGGACCAGAAATTTCGTTTTCTCAGTCATGCAAAAAAGAGAATAATGCAATTGGATAGTGCAATTTAAGAGTAGTTTTCATTGGCTTAACTGAAAAGAAAAATTAAGAAAAACGAAAAGCCTAAAGACGTAGGACACTTTCTCGTCCTAGAATCTCAAATTTTGATTTCTTCGCACGCCCGCGCAAAATAGTGATCAGAAAACGCAATGCTGCGAGAGCGGCTTGCTGTCTCCTCACAAATACCTTTTTGCGTAGATTAAAGCTAATTTAGTTCATATCCCAAGGCTAATAATTTCCACAAAATGCACTTTTTTCTAAAATCTCCAGGTGTCAATAAGTTAATAAAACAATTATACCATTCGCGCTAGCGCTTGTAGGCTATGGGATGCATGCGTGGTACAAGGACCTTTGTACAGTGAACTTGGACCTCTAGGAAATTTTTGGGTTATTGTCACCTCGTCCATCTTTGTAATAACAAGTAAATAACTGTTCAGAGGTGAACTAACCAGATTGATGTAAGGAATATACATTCCAAAACTGGCAAACATGAACGACGTTACAATAAAAGTGTAAGCAGGAAATCTCCACACGCTGCAGTAAAGAGAGATGCCTGTCTTTTCATTTCTAATTTCTTCTTTGTCGTCCTCTTCAGAGTTAAACTTCTCCTCAATTGTTGTTTCTTCTACGTATGGATTGAAAGTCAGACTCAAGAGGGAGACAAAGACGTACGTTGCTGCCATTATTCTGAACGTGTTTCTCCAATCAAACGAGTCTAAGAGGACTTGAAGCAAAGGTCCGATGTATAGTATCCCGACACTCGCGCCCAATGAAACGACGCCAGTAGCTACAGACAACTTGTATGTAAAGTATTTAGAAATCACAAGAAAGCAGGGATTGTATATTAAGCAAGTTCCTAAACCGTACAAGGCGCTATATGTGGAGTACATCATTGTGAGGCTATGCACGTATGACGTCGACACCAGTCCCGAAATGCATAGTGTGCTTCCCAAGAAACAAGTGATGCGGCAACCAAAGCGATCACACAGATAGCCCGCCAGCGGACTTGCAAACCATACCATGCCCAGACAAATTGAGCCAACAAAAGCTGAAAACAAAAGGAGAACAGCTTTTAATAAACAGAAGTATCGCTGGCAATCGAACAATATTCAAAGTGGCGAACCTCAATTGAACGCATTTGAACTTAATTAAGGTTGCATTGCGAGATGCAACGTCAATGCTAGTGTTTGAAAACGACACTACGGACGTAATTTTTAATTTCTTAAGATCATTAATACAGTTTTAAAACAGTAAAGGAAGGCGGACACAATGCGATTTCCGACAGGCAAAGCTTAACACCGTTTTTTGGGTAAATTTAACTGGTCAGCTGCAATTTTAAAATCGACCCTGTCCTGGACTGTCTTTTGTATGACCCTCTACAAAGCTTTTAAGGCTTCATCAGCAGTTTTTCGTTTTCAAATCAGTAGAAACGAATCAACAGCAGTGAACTCGACTACCGGCACATATTTTACACCTGACTCAGGCTAGCGCTGCGCTCCTGTCCACAACACAGCTACAACACACCAACCTGTTCTCTCTCTGGTCTCATCAAAGTAGTCCATCAAAACCGGGAACAACACACCAAAGCTGAGAGTCATACCAAGGTTAACAGCATTGCAAATTGCTGCTGAAACACACACGATCCATGACCACCAACTATCCTTGAAACGTTTTCCAGTAAAGAACCATGATACTTTCCTAAAGCACCGCATGTTGTGT
>JAHPZR010029584.1:0-19960 GCA_019787425.1 Platygyra sinensis | reverse complement strand
GACCCGTGCAGAACTTGAATTATTATAAATCCGATATTCGTGATTTTACCACTCTTCTCTACGTGATTTGTGAGACGCAAGTCCTCCTAATGGTTAGAGTCGTCTATGCAAAGTAACTTATGTGTGCGATTTGCAATATGGAGCCTTGACTTAGCCATTCTCGATTTTGCTTTCTTGAAACACTGTTTCTAGTGTAAGAACAAGTTATTAAAAAGCCGCATCTTACTTGCTTATTTTCGTGATTCGGGAAAACGAAATTTTATTTCCGTGATCCGTGATGCGTGATCCGTGATCCTCTATTTTTCTCCGTTCGTGAACGCTGCCAGAGGCCCTCCTGTACGTCAGCTCACTTTCTTGGCGCCTCTTCACCAGATTTCTTCCCGCCGGATCGCTTTGCTCTTCGCAGCTCGCGCGCGTGACCCAAAGGGGAGTCGTTTCCGCCCTGGTGAGTCTGTTCGGGTCACGGTTTGCTTCTCAAAGAATTTGAACTAATTTTCACGGTTTGCCGTTTGTAATCCTTGTTAACCTTGTTCGCTTATGGTTGTTTTTCTATCTTAATACATGGAAACTGCTATTTTTCAGGTTTCCTTCAATTTAAAGGTTATTTTGTACATATTTTTATTTTACCATTAAATTTCCACGGGGCGACTACCAACCGATTTAGTTCCTCCACGGAAACACGCTAGTCGAGAAGTTAAATCGCGTGCTAAAAAGTACACCATTGTTGGTAAACCCGGCTTCCCTATCGGTTACTTTTCTCAAGTTATTTTTGCAATGATACTATAAAACTCGTACGTGGTAGGCGATATAAATTTATACGAAACGTTTACTTCTGCCCGCTCTAAAACCTTTATTTCCTGCATGCCGTTGTTCAAGCAAGCAAAATGGTCATTGACGCCTACTCGCACTGCCTGTGTCGCATCTTCGTTTGATTGACAGATTTGACAGATATTTCACATTTTCTTAGAGTTTCTGCCATCATTCCTGACCTTTCTACAAAGACACATAGAGAGCAACCCAAATGGCGAAGTTATTGTTGTTTTATTTGCTCATTCTCGGTTCCTCGTTAGAGCTTAGTTCATCATCCAATTGGTGGAGTCCTTATAAGTGGCGAGAATACTGGGAAGACTGGTGGCAGAAACTTGACATTGGCCAAACCGAAGGAGTCCTACAGCCACAACAGAGCAAAACCAGAGATTTTACCGGAGTGGCGAAGGGTAGGTTAATAATAAAGCCTTTCATTCATGGGAAAGAAAAACAGTACTCAACCCAGCGAAAGAGTAGGCATAGACAAACTCCGGGCAATATTCGAGTAATCCTCCTCTCCCAGTTTCAGGGGTATTATATATGAAGGTTGGCTCGTTCTTTCACGTATCTGTTTTACCTCGATTCTCGCCTCATTTCTTAGGATTCTTTGAGTTTCTTCGAACTTAGGACTGTTATGTCTGAGAACGCGTAATCGAAACGGGATGATCTTGATTTTATCTGTATAAATTCGAGTTGTGATGATAGTAAACGCACGTTTACTTCTTCTATGTTTTGTTTTGAGAAATATTATTTTGACAGTTCAAAGATCACCTGAAGTCTACAGTGATGAAACAACGAGTGTGACTATATTGACTTCAGCCTGTATAGATAATCGGCCACAATGACATCACATTAATTTATTTTGTCCGATTTGTTTAAAAACTGTGGGTTTTCTCCAAAACTAAATTGACCATTGAAGACTCAAGAACGATCACTGAATATTGGATGCTCAAATGGAATTACGTTTCGCAGAGCACTGGGCAACGGCTCTCTTCGAAGAGCTTCAGCACTGAGGGAAATGATTAACTCCATGTTGAAAGACCGGAAGGATAGCCTTTAATTAGGCTGAGGGCGAGAGATGACTGACACTTCAGGCAACCGGAAGGATGGTTCCTGAAACAATAGAAGGTTCCTGTTTCTTATTTCTTGAGGCCATGACGATCTTGTTTAGAGATGGTCAGTTATAGTTTTATTTTTGGGTAGGGTGTTGTATACTCAATAACTTTTCAATATTGTAAGAGAAAACTGGACAAAAGAAAATGTTGCGAACTAAGCCACGGAAAAATAGATATCAAATAAGCAAAAGATGAAACTCATGTACAAGAAGAAGTTAGAAAAAAAAAGCTTTTTGCTCTGTGTACATGTGTACATCGCAATAGCCCGGGGGAAGGGGGGGGGGGGGGGTACTGGGGTATGGTTTTTGAGGTTCTCGGTTCTTAAATAGGATATCTTTTTTACCCTTTGTTGCTGTGTTCCTGGTGGGGTCCTTAGATAGGGAAGCTTAATTGTATTATCTAATACTGGAGTGTGAAAACGCCCCCTTAACGAACGTTTGGGCCTTAAAAAGGGAATCAGTTTTCGCTAATTTAGTCCTTAATAGGGTTAGAGTTTAAGAACCTTCACGGCACACCCCTATCCAAAATTCGAGGGAGTACCTCCCCCGGACGTAATAGGAATATCAACTGTCCAACACGATGATAGTCAACTGGAAAGGAATTTTAAAAGTGAAGTGCCATTTCGACAACTTCATTCAAACTATGAAGACTTGAAATTTTTTGCTGCATTTTTTTTTACTATTGCCCAATAAGATCTTCTCACAGTTGAAAGGATTATCGTTTTTAATTATCGAATTGCTAATCCTTTAGTTTTTATGAAGAGTTCTTATTGAATAATCATCAAAAGGCACAAAAAATGACGTGTTCAGGGTTCGAGTGTTTTCTTTGTAATTTTTCATTCCATTTCATGTGGTTGTCAAAAGAATTTTAACAAATCGAAAGTGGTTTAGCGTGGTATATTTACAGGGTTAACGCACTCAGCGAGTGAATTATCGGGATTTACCTGCACGAGTTCACTAACAATGAACGAGAAATTTCAATACCGCACGAGGCCGCCGAGTGCGGTATTGAAAATTTCGAGTTCATTGTTAGTGAACGAGTGCAGGTAAATCCCGATAATTCACGAGCAATGAGTGCGTTAACATTTTTTATTATTCAAATTGATATACACTGCAAAACAAATCTCGTCAAACTTTGAGTCAGCCGAAGCCATGGTGTAATGACAGTGGTGTATTGAATTTACACCACGGCCATTACACCACGATAATGAACGTCAAGGCGGTTGTTTCGTCATAACCCAGTGTCACGTGGCACAAATCAACCAATCAGACAATCGGAATTCCTACAGTTTATGAAATTTGAATAATAAAGTACTTTTATTATTCAAATTTCATACACTGTACGAATTCTGATTTCTGATTGGTTGATTTGTACCACATGACACTGGGTATGACGAAACAACCTCCTTGACGTCATTATCGTGGTGTAAAGCCGGGGAGTAAATTCAATACACCACGGTCATTTACACCATGGCTTCGGCTGACTCAAAGTTTGACGACCTTTTGTTTGCAGTGTATTCAATTTGAATAATAAAAATGTTAACACACTCATTGCTCGTGAATTATCGGGATTTACCTGCACTCGTTCACTAACAATGAACTCGAAATCTTCAATACCGCACTCGGCGGCCTCGTGCGGTATTGAAATTTCTCGTTCATTGTTAGTGAACTCGTGCAGGTAAATCCGATAATTCACTTCGCTGCGTAGTCGCGTTAAGAGGTGGCCTGAGCACAGTTTTTTGATAACCTCTGTTTCAGTTACATTTTTTCCCATGATAAACCCTTGATCCCTTTGGTCACCAAAAATGGCAGCAAGCAAGTTAACAACACAAACTTCAACTTTTGATAATTAAGCTGACGTATGTACCGTTGCCATGGCAACATGATCAATATAAACAGGTGTTTAAAATCGGTTTTGGTTATTTGCAGAAAATCTAGTCATTAGATTTTCTTTATAATTTGCATGCAACAAGCTTGTAACGATACTCGCAAGTTAGCGCTATTTTAATAAGTAATTTAACAAACAGATCTTTAATTATCCTTTTTGAAGGTTCACTGGCATATCTTGAATTTCCTTTGTTAAAGTTCAATTTTTTTTCAATCCTCCAGTTACTTATTTCCTAAAGTATTTTCGTGCCAAATTTCGTGAAATTCTAATGAGTGGTTCTCGAGAAATAAGCGCCTCCGAGAAGTCAATTTTTCACTCAATCGCACTTTTTCGACTTACTACGCATGCGCGCATTTAGGTCATTCACTGAAATGAACCTAAACTGAGATTTTTCTCAAACTTTGCCAATTGATTGTTTACATTATAGGAACTTAAATTTGGAAATAAAAATGAGGGGTCCCCATGTTCGTTTAGGAGCAACAGCACCTTGTTTATACCATATAAACCCTTATAAAAGCACCACGATTGCTTGCTAAATTCACGTTTCCGACGATTGTTTTTTTTCTCAAAACTGAGAATTGGCCCATATTTATTTTACATAGAGAAATTTACTAATCAAATCAAAACGACAGAAAAAAATGATAGGTCACCGTACTCGTTTTCGAGAAAATGTCGATTTACCTCTTCGGCGAGGTCCAGTCGTAAAGAAAAAGCCGCCATTTTCTAATGCGCGCGCGCTAATCACGCGTAAAATTATGCGCAGTAGGGATGCGCAATGCAATACTGGGGAATGACCTTAACTGGGTTCTTTTAGCAACAAAGAAAATAGCAGAGCTGAGTTATTGCATCGTGTACCTTTCTAACATACCATTTGTAATAAAAGAGTAAAACCATCATTTAATACATTGTGTTCATTTGTGAAGAAAAAAATATATACAGATAGCGCAGACATTGAGCAAATAAAATGAATCGCTCTATTTATGTCATGTTTGTTTTTATGCAATACTTGTGCGCGCCTTAAACCTGTAAATCGACAACGATACGCGTCATCACAGTGGTCAAAATGTTGTGGACTCACGAGGCGCAGCCGAGTGAGTCCGCAACAAATTTTGACCACTGTGATGACGCGTATCGTTGTCGATAAGACTATATACCACGCTAAACCACTTTCGATTTGTTTTTTACCACAATATCAAAGAAACGAAATCTTTATCTTGACAATTGAAAACACCGACTCGGATTTGAAAGTGCACGCGCTGCATTATGCAAATGAGCTGCTTGTACGCGTCAGACTTTTCAAAAACGTTTGCAAACTCGCTTAATATGCAGAAACAATTCGAAAAAAATGCTTGGGAAAAGAGTAATGACGCGTACTCGTTATCGATAAGAGTACACACCACGAAAAACCACATTTCGATTTGTTCTTTACCACAATATCAACGTCAAAGAAAATGTTTTTTTTTCAGAGCGCGAGCTGAAAAAGGCATTGCGTGACACATTGACGCGAGCAGCGTGGTAGGGACTCTTATTTACCACGGCAAATTAGCCAATCAGATTGGCGAGATTACCTGCAATTGTGGTAAAAAAATAATATTGTTTGGAGAGACCGCTACAGGCTGACAAGCGTCGTTCGTCGCTCGCAAAAATTACTCCAATCGTGAAGCTTGCGATCAACATTATGCTCCATAACCAGCCGCTGGTCGGGAATGGAGCCCGCCCTCCTCCCCCTGAACTCGGGGAGGTACGTAGACCAGCGAAAACGGCGTAAATCGAGGCTAGATCAACACCTGGGTTCTCATTACACAGTCGAACAGAAACGTAATGAGAATAAAAATAATAATCATCATCAAAAAAAACATTTGCAGTCAGTAAAAGTAGAATAACCCATATGTAACTGAACGACCTGGGCTACATGTTCCATGTAGTAGCCACGACATCACGAGCGTATACACTTAATAAGCGGACTTTTCAATATCATCAGCGCTTGAAAGACAGTTACACTTTTAACTGAATTATTATGGTGGCGCTACCCACTTGCTATCCATATTATAATAAGTACAGTCGAACTTCCGAGAACGGCCATCTTTTTACACCGGCCGCATTTTTTGACCCGTGACACCGTCCATACATTCACTATTATTTTAACCTTTCTACAACAGCGAACTATCCACAACGGCAAGGACCACTAAACTCGTCCCAACTAACGTCTCCATAACGGCCAGTTAATCAACGGTTGACGAGCGGTGTATACAAAAAACCCATTTTGCCTTGTAAAAGGTCACAAACTTTGATCTGTACCTTACGCTCAGGAATGTAAAGTAGAAATAGTAGTTGGACAGCTATATCTCTTGTTTTACCAAGCTGAACTTTTCCCTGATTATAAAAGTCGACGTCGTGGGAGGCGCGAGTGGCCTCATGGTTAGTGCGCTTGACTCCGGAGCGAGCGGTCCGGGTTCGAGCCCTGGCCGAGGACATTGTGTTCTTTGGGCAAGACACTTTACTCTCAAAGTAATGCTATTTAAATTAAGGTAATTCCCCTGAAATAAAACTGACAATAGATTTTCGTTCAAACTTTGCCCACTGAATATTCATCATATGAGAACTTCAATTTTGAAATAAAAAAGGGGGGTGCCCATACCCATTTAGGAGCACTGGGGCATTGAAAATGACCCATTTTGGCATTATTTAATGCTTATTACAAGAACGCATTCCCAGTAATAATTGTAAATGTTTTGTGACCGAGACTCGTGAGAACACGCATTAAACTGGAGTCAATTTTATCGGACACAATAAACTTTCTAAGTTTGATTTAGACAGAAAGCTGAATTCTTGATTTAAATTTCAACCAAATTTCTTGACATGGTTACCATAGGGCAAAATAGAAAAGGCCACAGCTTACTTGCTATTTTCGTTATTTATTCAATTTTCAGCAATAGGAATCAGATCAGTCTTTCCTCAAGCAAGGTTTATGATAAGTTGATTACAATGACTGAAAAAAAGTTGGGGTGCCCGTGCTCGTTGGTGAGCTATAGCCATTTTCCGACTGACAGCGCTCAATATCAAGGCAAATCCGCCATGTTTTCAATATGCGCGTGCACGCGGGCGCGCTAAATGACGCCATAAATTATGCGCAGAAAGGATGCGCAATGCAATTGTGAGGAAATAACGTTAATTGTTAAGGTGCCGGTAGTAGGCAATACTGCCGATACACCAAATCCCCCTGGGTCACTACCCTTTTTTTTAAAGGAAATTTGGGAGTCCCCACGGACCAAAGAAAATTTGGCCTCAGTGGGGTTTGAACCCACGACCTGCCGGAACAGATCTACCGGTGCTCTACCGACTGAGCTACGAGGCCAGCATGGGAGCAGGTCGCGGTCTCAAAGTCAGGTCTCAAAGTGCCTCTCTCCACCCAGGTGTGTATAAATGGGTACCGGCGAATTGCTGGGGAAACCTGACAAAATTTCGGGGGAGTGACTTGCGATGGACTAGCATCCCGTTCCAGGGGAAGTAGAAATACTTCTAGCCGCTTCATGCCTAAATTTATAACACCTTAATTATGCTAATTTATAACACCTTAATTATGCCTCATTTTGATTACTGCAGCCCCGTCTGGGACTGTTTTGAGTAGTTACTTGAGTGATAAGCTCCAAAAATTACAGCAATCGCGCAGCCAGAGTTATTACTAAATCACCCTTTGATGCGAGCTCAAACCACCTTCTCTCCACCCTCAGCTGGGAGAGGCTATCTCTTCGCCGAAAGAAACAAAAAGCCTTAATGATGTATAAAACCATGAATGACCTTGCTCCGGAATATTTACAAAGTCTTTTCTCTCAGCGTCACTCTGCTTATAACTTAAGAAACTCTGAGGGAAGGCTGACCCTGTCCAAACCAAGCACCAATTATTTGAAACGAAGCTTCTCTTACAGCGGGCCATGCTATGGAATAACTTGCCCAAAAACTTAAAAAATGCTGCATCCGTTGAGCATTTTAAGCGAAATATCAAGAAGGTAGCTGATATATCGGATTCCCACACGGCAATCATGTAAAGCAGTTGTAATTAGTTTTAGTTTTTAACTTAAGCTTAACTGATGATTTTCCGTGTTTAAATAAAGATTTACATACATACATACACTACATACACAGGCTTGGCTCTAAGGCTTCACGTGACATTTCACGTGGTCGTTTTGAATAATTTTGGTAAATTGTGCGAAGATTGGTGGCGAATTTTCGGTCTATTGATCAATAAATGAGCGTTTTCGATGAAAATTGAAATTATCTACCTGCTACGTTTGGATGATCTTTCTTGATTTCGTTTTTTAGAAGACATAAATGATCAAAGGTCAAATTTTGTTGAAAAAGACGACCTTTCACCCCATAAAATTTTTCTGTGAAAAGAGGGACGGTCATTCCAAACGCATTTTCGCGAGATGATATTACTAAACCCCATCACCAATTCCTCAAATAATGGCTATTTTCCGTTAAATGTCACGTGACCTGTCAGAAGTACCAATTCTACTTAAAATGTTCATGGCCGGGTTGCTCGAAAGCTGGTTAACGTTAACCACGGGTTAATCGTTAACTGCAGCATTATTTTTTCTTGTTTAAAATTGTTTTTCACCTCTAACGTTTGTGTAAGTTTGAGATTACTACAGCTTAAAACTGCAGGGCAAACAACATGAAAACAACACCTCACCAAAAAAGTTACAAACCTGAAACAGAATTCTCGCTAACGCTGGTTAGCTTACCCGGCCCAGGACGTTAAAAACCTGGCTGTGTGCTACATCGGCTGGTTCCATTGCCATTTATACCTTCAAAAATATAACTAATAAATTATTGTTACCGTCAAAAGCCTTTGAGCCCAGGCCTTAAACTACTTGAGCGTCGCTGGTGTCTATTTCTATAAAGTTTGTTGATACATGTCCATTTGTACATGCTAAAAGAAGCATTTTTGTTAATGAAAAACAATGGCAACCTAGAAAAAATTGTGTGCCATCACATCCCTACCTTCCCATAAAATCCACTTCTCTACAACGGCCTCTTTCCTTGGTTGCTAAGGTGGCCATAATGAGAAGCTCGACTGTATTCTCGTCTTCGTCATAGTAGCTTATCGGCTTTATCATCTTCTTCATTTTTAGGCCAAATGTTTGTAAACATCGGATTCCCATAGGAGTATTTACAAAATGCAAGAAGATACCGGGAAAACGAAGACTTCAGTGCAGGTACGTTAATTACATTTTCTAAGTCGCCAGAATGAGGACGTTCATTCTCAATGACGAATTCAGTTTTGACTGTTTCCTCTTTTACTGTGCAGGACCGAACAGCATTATTTGACAGAATATCGGTGCTGTCCCGGATATACCCAAGTGGAAGGAAGTCCCGGATGTCCAAAAGGTATGGACCATATCGGTATCTTGCGATTGGGCTGGGACGAATCATAGTGCACGATTGAGAAGGGCCTTAATATTGAGGAGTGTTGTATCGATTACTGTAATCTTTGTTTAGTTGAACTTTTGCATATCGTCATAGACTTTTCTTATGCTCAATTCATGTTATACTGGCCTGCGTGTACACGTCTCGTATTTCCAGTGTCTCACTGTTATACATGAAACAAAAGGAGAAGTGGGCGTCTGAATGCATTTTAAGGTTCTACCAACAGATTAGATTCGAAGTTTTAAAGTGCACATCACAAATTTTCAAATCAGCTTTTAAAAATGTTTTTAAATAATTACTTTATTTAATCGCCATGGTATTGAGCACTTTGAAACTATTCACAGACCCTCTATTTCGTCTTGACGTCGTCGAGATAGCAAACTTAAGCTTGGCAAAATATTAGCCAAACGCGTGGGATATGAACGAGCCAAAACGGAAAGGGGTGGGACTGACTTGCTCGCGCTCTCGAAGAAAAATAACTGATAACAAAAAATAAACGTCTGTGAACAGAAATATTTAGACACTAATATTGTAAATTGAACTGAAAACTTTTAAATCCCAACTGGCTATTGGAGGCCGATCAGTTGACTTATTGCAAGACTTGGCCGCGTAGTTGAATTTACTGAGGACAGCCGAACACAAATCCATGTAACGGCATGGAGGAGCATTTGAAACCGGGACTTCCTAACCTTAACCGCTAGGAAACGCCGGCTCATTTTGTGATCTTTGAGTTCTATTTCCTTTTCAGAACTTTACACTTCAAATAAGAACATAATGCAGGTGGCGGAGTCCCTTGGCCTGGGTGAATTTACAAAACTAATGAAGACTTCTGGTCTTTCGTCCGAGCTGGACTCTGACACGCGTTACACGGCATTTGTTCCATCGGACCAAGCGTTCTCTGCCTTGCCATCAGAAACTTTAGAAGAGCTTGGTAACAATAAAGAAATACTTCGCGAAACGCTTCTATTACATTTGGCGGCTGGAAAGATTGTCACTGAAACAATGAAAGACAACAGAAAGATAACAACACTAGACGGTTCGCAAGAGCTGCGCATCAACGTGGCGGAAGACGGACAGGTAACACAACAAGTCTTGGACTCGTGCTGTTTTTGATTGTAGCTCATCACTCCCTTGTTACCAGACTCCCTCGGGTATCAGCCCCCCCCCCCCCCCCCCGGTTTCTTTTTCCTCCCTCTCGGTTTCTGTGCAATCCGATGCCGTTGCTCGTTGCCAAGATCCCTCGTTTCCAGGTTCTTTCGTACCGTCTTTCTTTCCCCCCACCTTCACGCATTCTCCCGTTCCCTAGTCTATTCCCTGAACTCTCTCTCTTCCCTGCTGAATATAGGTGTTGAATCCAGGCGGAAGAAGAATCGTCGCAGAATTTTTTGAAAGAATTAGAAAACATGTTCTCTGTATTTTTATAACTCGGTACAAACACGTTACATGTATTCCATCTCTTAACTAGAGCCCGCGTAGAAGGGAGAGCTGTTTCGGTTTCCCCGTTTATGACTTCCCCACTTTTTTTAATCTCCCGTTCTATCGTATCCTCGTTGTATCGATCCCCCGTGCCTTTCCACCTCGTTCTCTAATCCCTTCGTTTTCTTATGGCGTGCTCAAAAGCCTTACTTATCCTTACACTCTTTTGACAGACAATCGTGGTACAAGGAGGAGAAATTGTCGTCTCAAACCAAGGAGCAAGTAATGGAATCATTCACGTTATTGACAGAGTGCTAAAACCATCCGTCGGTAACATTGGAGATATTCTAAAAAGCAATCCAAACTTCAGTATCTTTTCACAAATGATCGAGAATTCCGCAATGAATTTCACCAACATGACCTTGTTCGCACCGACCGATCAGGCTTTTGAAGTGATGGACCGCGAGAGACTGGAAAACCTTCTTTCCAATGAGGAATGTGTTGAGGTACGCTATACAGGTCTAGTGGAAAGAATGATATTGATTCTGCCTTTTTTGGTAAATAAAACATTATTTTACACTGTAAATGAAATATAGGACCGTATTAGGTTCGATTTCCTCCGTTCTTTAGATTCTAGTCAACTTTTTCCCCCCATTTCCTGAACAGCGGCTTATAATCGAGTCTTGGACCGCATTGGCGTAATAGGCCGTTTGCACGATCCGGTCGCATGGTACAGAATTAATTATGCTGGGAAGTAAGTTACACAGTTGGACTTTCAAAACAAAGGAAAGTCAGGCTGGACTGGTACGAGTTCCTTTGTTTTGAAAGTCGTGCTTCTCGGCATAATTAATTTCGTACCATGTGACGAGAAAAGACAGTTGGGCTGAGAACAGAAAAAAATCACGATATCTATTTCATAGCACACTATAAAGACTCGTCGATGCATTTCAGGTCTGAAATGCAACATGTTAAAGTTGCAGTTGCAAAGAATAGCCTCTACACACCCCTCCTGAAGATTTAAGGAAGCACCTCCCTACCCCCTACCCCCCGCCACCTACTTCGCATTTGCCCTGGACTGGAGTCACTGGACTGACGTGTCCAAATCAACTTACATTATGAAACCAACTGACACTGAATGCAAAAAACTGTAATTAAAGAATATAGGCTCCTCTTTGAAGTTCCGTCTAGTTCAATGGACTGAAAACTGTTTAACACTGATTGCTATTACAGAAATTTGTCAAGTACCATATGCTACCCAAGCCAATTTACACAGCCGCGCTGGACAACGGTCGCTATACCACTGTGGAAGGACACTTCGTCGATGTTAAACTGCGTGGCGAAGGAGAGATCGAAGTAAACGACGCCATGGTGACGGATGCTGACGTCAGTGCCAATAATGGAATAATTCATACCATTAACAAAGTACTGATGCCTATTTCAGGTAAAAGAATATTCTCAGAAAGTTTGTATAGTACCCTCAAACTGTAATCTCCATGATTCGTGCGTTTAAAGAGAGGAGTTTTGCGCGAGTCCAGTCGCTGAGCCCACGGCAGCCATTAACTTCGCCACGCGACACCTTTCTCCAAGTTAAAAAAAAAACAGATGTGAAATGGAAATTTAATTTTGCGCAATGTCCATTGTTCTTTGCTTAGTTTGAAATTCTTCAATTCCCCAGTGAAAGGGCTCTAAATAACTTGTATGGATTCCTAGTTGCTGCGACCACAAGCGTGGTATAAACTCTTTTTCTTCCATTAATTAGCCATGAATCTCTTGGAAGTGGTCAGGGTATTGAACCTCACAACACTCATCAAGTACCTGGACGCCACCGGCCTGTCCACCACCTTAAAGGACGAACAGGGACCGTTTACGCTGTTTGCTCCAACAGACAAAGCTTTCGAGGCTTTGCCCGAGTCAATCAAGCAATCCTTGCTTGAAGATCCCGCCAAACTTAAGGAGCTGCTATCTTATCACATGCTACCAGAGAGGAAGTGGACATACGAATTTGGGAAGGATTCGCTGGTGAATTCTCTCAATGAGCCCGACAAACTCCGTCTTAACTCATTCAGATATGGCAAGGTATGTTGAAGCTTTAGCTGTTCATATCAAAGATGGTCATTCTGGCATGAATTATATTCTTTTAGCAAAATCGTCAGTAGTTTGCCAGTAGACCCATTGTCTGTTAATTAACCTCGTCGTTATACGTTGAGGACATAAAAAATTGGCGCGTGTTAGCCCTTAAAATTGCATGTTTAAGGAAGTTCGCCGAAAGTTAGACTAAGCATAGTCCCGCTTTCGCTTAGTCTGTCGAACGTGACGCGAAAGAAAACTGCGAGGAAAAAAATGGCCTCGCGAACTCCTAGGGGGGTAGGGGTAGGGAGGTGCTTCCTTAAATCTTCAGGAGGGGTGTGTAGAGGCTATTCTTTGCAACTGCAACTTTAACATGTTGCATTTCAGACCTGAAATGCATCGACGAGTCTTTATAGTGTGCTATGAAATAGATATCGTGATTTTTTTCTGTTCTCAGCCCAACTGTCTTTTCTCGTCACATGGTACGAAATTAATTATGCCGAGAAGCACGACTTTCAAAACAAAGGAACTCGTACCAGTCCAGCCTGACTTTCCTTTGTTTTGAAAGTCCAACTGTGTAACTTACTTCCCAGCATAATTAATTCTGTACCATGCGACCGGATCGTGCAAACGGCCTATTACGCCAATGCGGTCCAAGACTCGATTATAAGCCGCTGTTCAGGAAATGGGGGGAAAAAGTTGACTAGAATCTAAAGAACGGAGGAAATCGAACCTAATACGGTCCTATATTTCATTTACAGTGTAAAATAATGTTTTATTTACCAAAAAAGGCAGAATCAATATCATTCTTTCCACTAGACCTGTATAGCGTACCTCAACACATTCCTCATTGGAAAGAAGGTTTTCCAGTCTCTCGCGGTCCATCACTTCAAAAGCCTGATCGGTCGGTGCGAACAAGGTCATGTTGGTGAAATTCATTGCGGAATTCTCGATCATTTGTGAAAAGATACTGAAGTTTGGATTGCTTTTTAGAATATCTCCAATGTTACCGACGGATGGTTTTAGCACTCTGTCAATAACGTGAATGATTCCATTACTTGCTCCTTGGTTTGAGACGACAATTTCTCCTCCTTGTACCACGATTGTCTGTCAAAAGAGTGTAAGGATAAGTAAGGCTTTTGAGCACGCCATAAGAAAACGAAGGGATTAGAGAACGAGGTGGAAAGGCACGGGGGATCGATACAACGAGGATACGATAGAACGGGAGATTAAAAAAAGTGGGGAAGTCATAAACGGGGAAACCGAAACAGCTCTCCCTTCTACGCGGGCTCTAGTTAAGAGATGGAATACATGTAACGTGTTTGTACCGAGTTATAAAAATACAGAGAACATGTTTTCTAATTCTTTCAAAAAATTCTGCGACGATTCTTCTTCCGCCTGGATTCAACACCTATATTCAGCAGGGAAGAGAGAGAGTTCAGGGAATAGACTAGGGAACGGGAGAATGCGTGAAGGTGGGGGGAAAGAAAGACGGTACGAAAGAACCTGGAAACGAGGGATCTTGGCAACGAGCAACGGCATCGGATTGCACAGAAACCGAGAGGGAGGAAAAAGAAACCGGGGGGGGGGGGGGGGGGCTGATACCCGAGGGAGTCTGGTAACAAGGGAGTGATGAGCTACAATCAAAAACAGCACGAGTCCAAGACTTGTTGTGTTACCTGTCCGTCTTCCGCCACGTTGATGCGCAGCTCTTGCGAACCGTCTAGTGTTGTTATCTTTCTGTTGTCTTTCATTGTTTCAGTGACAATCTTTCCAGCCGCCAAATGTAATAGAAGCGTTTCGCGAAGTATTTCTTTATTGTTACCAAGCTCTTCTAAAGTTTCTGATGGCAAGGCAGAGAACGCTTGGTCCGATGGAACAAATGCCGTGTAACGCGTGTCAGAGTCCAGCTCGGACGAAAGACCAGAAGTCTTCATTAGTTTTGTAAATTCACCCAGGCCAAGGGACTCCGCCACCTGCATTATGTTCTTATTTGAAGTGTAAAGTTCTGAAAAGGAAATAGAACTCAAAGATCACAAAATGAGCCGGCGTTTCCTAGCGGTTAAGGTTAGGAAGTCCCGGTTTCAAATGCTCCTCCATGCCGTTACATGGATTTGTGTTCGGCTGTCCTCAGTAAATTCAACTACGCGGCCAAGTCTTGCAATAAGTCAACTGATCGGCCTCCAATAGCCAGTTGGGATTTAAAAGTTTTCAGTTCAATTTACAATATTAGTGTCTAAATATTTCTGTTCACAGACGTTTATTTTTTGTTATCAGTTATTTTTCTTCGAGAGCGCGAGCAAGTCAGTCCCACCCCTTTCCGTTTTGGCTCGTTCATATCCCACGCGTTTGGCTAATATTTTGCCAAGCTTAAGTTTGCTATCTCGACGACGTCAAGACGAAATAGAGGGTCTGTGAATAGTTTCAAAGTGCTCAATACCATGGCGATTAAATAAAGTAATTATTTAAAAACATTTTTAAAAGCTGATTTGAAAATTTGTGATGTGCACTTTAAAACTTCGAATCTAATCTGTTGGTAGAACCTTAAAATGCATTCAGACGCCCACTTCTCCTTTTGTTTCATGTATAACAGTGAGACACTGGAAATACGAGACGTGTACACGCAGGCCAGTATAACATGAATTGAGCATAAGAAAAGTCTATGACGATATGCAAAAGTTCAACTAAACAAAGATTACAGTAATCGATACAACACTCCTCAATATTAAGGCCCTTCTCAATCGTGCACTATGATTCGTCCCAGCCCAATCGCAAGATACCGATATGGTCCATACCTTTTGGACATCCGGGACTTCCTTCCACTTGGGTATATCCGGGACAGCACCGATATTCTGTCAAATAATGCTGTTCGGTCCTGCACAGTAAAAGAGGAAACAGTCAAAACTGAATTCGTCATTGAGAATGAACGTCCTCATTCTGGCGACTTAGAAAATGTAATTAACGTACCTGCACTGAAGTCTTCGTTTTCCCGGTATCTTCTTGCATTTTGTAAATACTCCTATGGGAATCCGATGTTTACAAACATTTGGCCTAAAAATGAAGAAGATGATAAAGCCGATAAGTAGCCTGCGTGGCAGGCGTCCGAAGGGGAGGGAAAGGGGAAAGACGAGCGCATGAAGCGCGAGAACAGACGCGTGAGGATCGCGGTAGGGGACGCCTGCAAGGACGCTATTGTTTTCTTCATTCCGCCCTCTAATTAACTATGCAAAACCCACTCAACTGTGGAATGTCTGGCTGTCAAAATCATCCAATCAGAATCACACCACTTCTTTCGTGACAAAATCTGAAGGCGCCAATGGGTTCTCGTATTTCTTGTTTTTGTTGTTTTGCACAAAAAACGACCTCAGCTTCGGACGTTGGAAAAAGCGAGAAGACGCCGGGCCAGAAAGAAGGCAATTGTAACAATGTTTGTAGAGTTTGCCAGATAAATCTAAAAGTAACATATGGCAAATGTGTGGCTAAAGCTCGTGGAAATATATTCAAACCGTCGGAGAGGAAAGAAATATTCGGAGTTGTCTTAAGCGAATCTCTGAAGAGCTTTGGGATAACAGTGATTGCTTCTTACATCGATTCGCAGTCGGCCTGCAGTGCCTGTTCATGTTTCAACTGTATGCGACTCACAATCCACTAAACTGCTACTCAGTTGTGTTCTTCTTCAATGATTGAAGAAATCGCTTATCTGGGACGCTTTCCGCCGATGCACAGACAACGTTAAATTTGCCCCCTTCGATGTCTTCCAAACAAACTAGCTTCTGAGCTAAATATCAGGCAGTAAATTTCATGGCCTCGACTTCAATAATCAGGTCGCTAACAATTCTGAAAAGAGGCGTTATTACTAACATCGGCTAACCTATGATGAATAAGTTCGAAACGATTTCTAGATTTATGCGCCTGGTTGAATATAAATGTAAGGAGACCTTGATGGTTTCGAATGACAGGTCGCTGACCAATCAGAAGGATGAGGTTAGGTAATTCATTAAATCTGACCAATCAGGATTTTTACGTTCGTCTGGTGGACGTAAAAAACAAAGAAAACAATAGCGTCCTTGCAGGCCGTTCCTTCTCCCTCCGATCCCGCGCTCATTTTGACTTTCCTCACTCCCTCTCTACGGCCTGCCACGCAGGCTAGCCGATAAGCTACTATGACGAAGACCAGAATACAGTCGAGCTTCTCAATAATGGCCACCTTGGCAACCAAGGAAAGAGGCCGTTGTAGAGAAGTGGATTTTATGGGAAGGTAGGGATGTGATGGCACACAATTTTTTCTAGGTTGCCATGTTTTCATAAAAAAAAATGCTTCTTTTAGCATGTACAAATGGACATGTATCAACAGACTTTATAGAAATAGACACCAGCGACGCTCAAGTAGTCAGAAGGCCTGGGTCAAAGGCTTTTGACGGTAACAATAATTTATTAGTTATATTTTTGAAGGTATAAATGGCAATGGAACCAGCCGATTTAGCACACAGTCAGGTTTTAACGTCCTGGGCCGGGTAAGCTAACCCAGCGTTAGCGAGAATTCTGATTTCAGGTTTGTAACTTTTTGGTGAGGTGTTGTTTTCATGTTGTTTGCCCTGCAGTTTTAAGCTGTAGTAATCTCAAACTACACCAAACGTTAGAGGTGAAAAACAATTTTAAACAAGAAAAAAATAATGCTACAGTTAACGATTAACCCTGGGTTAACGTTAACCAGTTTTCGAGCAACCCGGCCATGAACATTTTAAAGTAGAATTGGTACTTCTGACAGGTCACGTGACATTTAACGGAAAATAGCCATTATTTGAGGAATTGGTGATGGGTTTTAGTAATATCATCTCGCAAAAATGCGTTTGGAATGACCGTCCCTCTTTTCACAGAAAAATTTTATGGGGTGAAAGGTCGTCTTTTTCAACAAAATTTGACCTTTGATCATTTATGTCTTCTAAAAACGAAATCAAGAAAGATCATCCAAACGTAGCAGGGTAGATAATTTCAATTTGCATCGAAAACGCTCATTTATTGATCAATAGACCGAAAATTCGCCACCAATTCGCCAATTTACCAAAATTTATCAAAACGACCACGTGAAATGTCACGTGAAGCCTTAGAGCCAAGCCTGGTCCATAGCTGCCGGAGCTTATCCTGGTTTCTGTAGTATGATGCGGCTGGAAGTATTTCTACTTCCCCTGGACGCGATGCTAGTCCATCGCAAGTCACTCCCCCGAAATTTTGTCAGGTTTCCCCAGCAATTCATACACCTGGGTGGAGAGGGGCACTGTGAGAGTAAAGTGTCTTGCCCAAGAACACAATGTCGTCGGCCAGGGCTCGAGCCCGGACCGCTCGCTCCGGAGTCAAGCGCACTAACCATGAGGCCACTCGCGCCTCCCACGGCGTCGACTTTTATAATAAGGGAAAAGTTCAGCTTGGTAAAACAAGAGATATAGCTGTCCAACTATATTTCTACTTTACATTCCTGAGCGTAAGGTACAGATCAAAGTTTGTGGCCTTTTACAATGCAAAATGGGTTTTTGTGTACACCGCTCGTCAACCGTTGATTAACTGGCCGTTATGGAAAGGTTAGTTGGGACGAGTTTAGTGGTCCTTGCCGTTGTGGATTAATTATTTCAAAAATTCTGGCGACGATTCTTGCTTCCGCCTGGATTCACCCTATACTCACAGGGAAGAGAGAGAGTTCCGGGAATAGAGCTAGGGAACGGGAGATGCGTGAAGGTTGGGGGACAAGAAAGAACGGTACGGAAAGACCTGGAACGAGGATCTTGGCAACGAGCACGGCATCGGATTGCACAGAGAAACCACGAGAGGGAGGAACAAAGGAACCGGGGGGGGGGTGGGTGGGCGGGGGGGGGGGGGGGGGGGGAGGCTGATACCCCGAGGGACGGTCTGGTACCAAGGGACTATGTATGAAGCTACCATCACAAGACAGCAAACGAGTCCAAGACTTGTTGTGTTTACCTGGCCGTCTTCCGCCACGTTGATGCGCAAGACTCTTGCGAACCGTCTAGCTGTTGTTATCTTTCTGTTGTCTTTCAATTGTTGCAGTGACAATCTTGCAGAAACCGGCCAAATGTTAATAGAAGCGTTTCGCGAAGTATTTCTTTATTGTTACCAGCCGCTTCTAAAGTTGTCGATTGGCAAAGGCAGAGAAACGCATTGGTCCGAATCGGAACAAATCGCCGTGTAACGCGTGTCAGAGTCCAGCTCGGGACGACAAGCCCAGAAAGTCTTCATTTAGTTGTGGTAAATTCACCCAGGACAAGGGACTTCCGCCACCTGCATTATGTTCTTATTTGAAGTGTAAAGTTCTGAAAAGGAAATAGACCTCAAAGATCACAAAAATGAGCCGGCTGTCTTCTTAGCGGTTAAGGTTTAGGAAAGTCCACGGTTTCCAAAGCTCCTCCATGCCGATTACATGGATTTGTGTTCGGGCTGTCCTCAGTAAATTCAACTACGACGTCACGGCCACGTCTTGCAAATAAGTCAACTGATCGGCTCTGCCAATAGCCAGTTGGGATTTAAAGTTTCAGTCCAATTTACAATATTAGGGTCTAAAGATTTCTTGTTCACAGACCGTTTATTTTTTGTTATCAGTGAGTTTTCTTCGACGAGCCGCGAGCAAGTCAGTCCCACCCCTATTCCGTTTTGGCTCGTTCATATACCACGCGTTTGGCTAAATATTTTTGCCAAGACTTAAGTTTGCTATCTCGACCGACGTCAAGACGAAATAGAGTGTCTGTGAATAGTTTCAAAGTGCTCAATAACCATGGCGATTAAATAAAGTGATGATTTAAAAACATTTTTAAAAGCGTGATTTGAGAAATTTGTGATGTTTGCACTTTAAACTTCGAATCGAATCTGTTGGTAGAACCTTAAAAATGGATTCAGACCGCCCCACTATCTCCTTTTGTTGTCATGTATACACAGTGAGACACTGGAAAATACGAGACGTGTACACGCAGGCCAGTAGAAACATGAATTGGGGAGTATAAGAAAAGTCTATGACGAATGCACAAGGTTCAACTAAACAAAGATTACAGTAATCGATACGACACTCCTCAATATTAAGGCCCTTCTCAATCGTGCCCTATGATTTCGTCCCAGCCCAATCGCAAGATACCGATATGAGTCCATACCTTTTGGAACATCCGGGGACTTCCTTCCACTTGGGTATATCCGGGACAGCACCGAGATCTGTCAAATAATGCTGTTCGGTCCTGCAC
>JAHPZR010029583.1:32500-35989 GCA_019787425.1 Platygyra sinensis | reverse complement strand
TTAAGGAGAACGAAATGTATTGAAACTTATAGTGCGCGAAAATATATGACCCAGGAAAAAGGTGTATTTTGTGAGTCTGATTTAGATAATTGTCCCAAGGACCGCAAGGAAAGGATCATAGAACTGGGATTCAAATATGAGAACCTACTAGGACACTAGTCCTGTCTTCATTTCGAATTTAGAACGGAGAAGAAATCGATTACCGCTTGTAGATAGGAAAGACGGAGAAAATCTACAAATACATCTACAAACTTATTCAAATTTTCGTACTCTCGATTTTCAAGGCATTCATATTCAAAGTTAAGCGGTTTTCGACTGAATGAACCACTAGAATTTAGAAAGAATCACTCCCAAAAATACTCCCAAAACCTTAGATCACTCTACTGCTGGGAGGACCCCGTGCTTACAACCTGGGACGCCGGGTGGCTCAGCATCACGAGAAATCTACAGTGGCAAGCAAGACAGACAGCCTAAAGGCCTAATACACCCAACAGAGCAATTCCTAGTGAAACAGTTCCTAACTAGTGCCAATTAAGCTCGATAAAATTTAAAGGAACTCCCACTCGCAAGTTCAGCTTTTGATTTTTCCCCCTATTAGAGTTGAAAGTACCTCGAAGATTTTGTAACCAGCATAGAGGGAGAATAGCAAGGCAAACCCCCCAAAAGGGTGAACTACGTATACTTTCGGCACTCGAACTGTTCGTTAGCCGCCCTCTATATGTAAAGGTCCACGTTTCTTAATATGACATAACGCGCTTGGCAATGCCAAGCTACTCCACCCCCTCCCCTTCCCCCCTTCCGTAGATATTAGAGCGTTTAAGCTGACACGATGGCGACACCAATAAGAACATCAAATCAAACGGCTTATTAAGCGAAACATTACATTTCTTCATAAGTTTGAAAGAACGCGAACACACCTTATAAATAATGTTTTCGCTATCGTCAATATTGGTCCCCCCACCCCTCCTGGCTACAAAACCTGGAAGCTACCTAGACTGGCATGAATGCAACTATTTTCAGAACGTTTTGCATTGTGCTATGACGTATGGTCTTTAAAATATACTGAAATTGTAATATTGACTTCGTACGTGAATGTTGTGCTTCCTAAGGACTTTGACTGAGGAACATATTACTTCCTTTCTTACTGCGGCAATCCGTTTTTGCTCAGTACAATTCTTGGTGCGCGTGTCGCGCAAATGAAAATAAAATAACAAACCATTCAATAAATCAAGTCAAGAAAATGAGATGTTGTAGAAGAATTATAAGTAAACAACATGTCAAAGTCTCAAGGTTGTGTGATATCTTGAGGGCGAGTTACTCGGCAAAATGTACCACCCAAAACTGGTTTAGTATGGGGGCGCCATGTTGGTGTACCTTGCTGAAGTACACCAACATCGCGGTCGGATTTCTTCTCTTTCCTGAGCTTACAAACATTCACAAGCACCCTTCTCCTATCATTTTGGCTGTTCAGACCCTAATTGCTGTTTTTATGTAAGTGACACCACATGTAGTCCAAGCTACGGTCTGTGTTGGGATTTGGTAGAGTTTCAGTTCAGTTCACTGAAACTCCATACACAAAATCCTTTCAAATCGGCCCAAGAACCACACAGGACACAAAAGGTACCACAAAGGAGTTGACGTTTTTACTGAAAATCGCTGCTAATTTTCCCTTCAAATCCGATACCTTTCCCCCCATACAAAGCCTTATAATTTCACCATTACGCTGGTGGTTACATTACAAAGGTCAGCTTGGGCTACCTCTGGTGACAAGTCTCTCAGCAGCGATCTTTTGTCACGCAATGTGAAAAAATCTGAATTTCAAACTGTTCTACATTTATTTTCAAATCAAAGCATGCTACCGAGCTGAAAATATAGAAACTGGTATATTTCCAATATGTCTTTTACGTGATGAAGACGAAAACTAAAAAATTGTTTAGTTTTTATGACGTCACGTGCACTCCAAGAATACGGACACGTCCGTATATTAGACCTTTGCTCCTTGCAGCTTGGAAGAAAGAAAACAAACAGACGAAACAATGTGAGGATTTTTAGTTCACAACAATAGTAATTGCTGCAGCCAATCCGCCGAGCAATTGACAGCACGTCCGTGCATCAGACCTTTGCTCCATCCATGCTGGGAAGAAAGAAAGCCTGAGACAAAACAATGTGCCGAGTATTTTTAATTCACAACAACAATAACTGTACCCTCCCTGGGTGTTAGAGGTTTTTTTCTCGTTGAGGGCGACAGAATTGAGCGACGCTCCTCGCCGCTGGTGAGCGAGACTGCTGCCAATCGGCCGAGCAATCGACTTCCTTTCTTTCTGCAATCAGCTACAACACGTCCTCTATCCCACAACAACATTTTTTACCGTTATTTCTGCCAACAAATGTGATTGCGTTTCATCGATAAGGTTCATTTCAGCGGCTTCCTTTTTTGATGTTGGCTGGCTTAGCATGCTATGCGCAAAGAACTCTGGGATCGCCAGGGAGTTAGTCGCCAGAAGGAACTGTATGGCGAAAAGCTGTTTCCACGTCCAAGAAAGGGGATTTTGGAGAGAGATCAACACTTTTTCGCCGTAGTTTTATCGCAGGTGGACTAAGAGAATGTTAAAATGCGGAAAATGTAAGTTTTTGTTGGAACAACCGTGAAATTTGTGACAAAATCGACCGATAAATAAATTTGCTTGCGTAATGTTTATTTCGAAATTTACTTCGCGTAATGGTCTAAAATATCACAAGATGAGGTATAAATCGAGAGGAAATAACCCAATAAAGCCTTTTCAGTTTCAGTTTACGTGTGTACAGCCTGTTTTCATATTAGTTACTTCTTTTATAAACAAATTATGCCTTCTGGAAATGTACCTCCTCAAAGGTTGTCAGAGTAGACGGAAACTGTAACTATGCTCTTTGGAGGGATGAAATGAGCGATGAGAAACATGAAGAAATCCGTAGGTTAAGTTCTGCCTTGATTAAAAACAATCCGAAGGTTTTTCAGCCACTAGTCTTCTCTTCGAACTCTGTGAAGGAACATCTTAAGAAAAGCAAGATCACGGGCACTTGGTCAGAAACTGCATCGCTGCTAAAAAGCGACCGATTTGCACCTTCTCGAGTTCACAGAAAAAGTGGTTTATTTTTAAACCGATTATGATCACTGATTCATGTTTATCGATCATAACAAAGAAGCAATGCAATTGTTTTAATAAGTACTAGTGCGCAGCACACAGCAAGCAACAGATCTTTCAACTTGCTTTATTTTCTCCGACCCGTTTCGACTGATCAAACAGACTTCATCAGGGAGTTTGCACAAGGTGGATAAAAGGAACTTATTTTATACCTAGTCTATAGAGTACAAATCACGTTCCAACTATGCTGTGAACAGCGAAAAACACCTACAGAAAATTACATGCAGGATTTGACTAAAATCCTGCGTAACGTGCAATGTTTACTATTTAACGTGACAAAAATTATCCCACACTGCACAATCGGTCA
>JAHPZR010029583.1:0-27500 GCA_019787425.1 Platygyra sinensis | reverse complement strand
AGGTATTATGTATTGCAAAAAAAACAACGCTTCTTTATGCTATTGGGTAAAGATATCCATAACGCATCTGTACACTCTCGAGTTTAAGCATTGCGCAAAACGTATCATTAAGCACTGCATGAAATGAGTAATTTCGTGGAATTTACGTGGCCGTGAAATTCTCGAGATCGGAAACGTGACGTGTTGGGGAGTGCTATGTTCCTGATACGTTCATTGTGGCGTGTCAGGAAAAATCATGGTCTCGGTACGTCACATGTGGCGTATCAAGGGAATTCAGGACTGACATTTACATCGTTTGTAACGGCACGCGCGGGTTTTTGTTTAAACGGCAAATTAATACACGGAGCTCATTTCTCTTTACGCGGAAACTAAGAATGTTCAAGTCAACAATGCGCGAAGATCTATATACTGAGCTTACATCATTTTGTTAATGTAATCGAGTGTATTCTGTTCAGAATCGTACATTGAGGCACGTAAGTCTTAAAATTCATATCAGTCTTCACTACAGCTCTTTTGACTCTCGTTATGCATAGCTCTATTTCCTACAGGAGTCTACATTTAAACGCATTTTCGCGTAAAGGTATCTATAATTCATCTTTACGATGCTCTACGGATCGCGTAAAGGCATCATTAACGCATCTTTACGATGCTTTACGGATCGCGTAAAGGCATCAATAACACATCTTTACGATACTTAACGAATCGCGTAAAGCATCAATAACGCATCTTGTCGATGCTTTACGAATCGCGTAATTTCATTATAATGCATATTTACGATAAAGTAAGTAAAGGCATAGATAACAGAAAACTAAATAACATTTTTGATCACTTCCGACTACTATATTTTATATTTACATAGAGTGCTAAAAAAATCCGCAGCGGAACACTCCTTACATCTCACCGACCTACGTGGAGGCGCAACTCACCAATTTCGCAAAGCTTGAGAGCGGAATGCCCTAGGACCGGCTGCATGGGAGGACTCGCACCGGGCCCAAACCCATTTAACACTGCCGCGTATTTGATGCAAACCTTGGAACCCTCTAAGAGGCCTCTGGCCGATCTTAAGCTGTTAAAACTACCATGATGCAAAATCTATTTATTTAGACCGACCAGTGGATTCCTATTATTGTGGTTAACGCCTTCGATAACAAATTGGTGTCGTTTGATGAACACATCAACTCAGAACACAACATGTGACACTACTTGTACTTTATAGTCTTGCTTAAAGTCAAGGACACAACCGAGTTTACTGGGCCCGAGAGTTACGTCAGCCAGATGGTTAAGGTGCGTCATGAGTGCAAAGAGGATTCCCTAGGGGGAAGGGTTAGGAAGCGTGACGTCGAGTTTATAGATGGACGTTTCTAGCCGCCATTGGTTTTGAGTGATGAGAGGCAGTCTTATTCTCGAACTAGTGATCAAACAAATAAGCTAATGAGGTTTAATAAGATTTAAATTATTGAACCTCTTCATAACAGTGGGAGTACTTATTGTTTTTGCCTTGGAATACAGTTTGTACTTCGAGTCCTGGGCGGGGTCATTGTACTATGTTCTTAAAAAAGATGCTAAACCCTCACAGTGGCTCTTTCCATGCAGTTATAGAAATGAGTACTGACAAGATTCTTACCAGATCTGACAAAATGCTGTGTTGATCTTACTAGTAGAGGGAGGGGTAGGGTTAGGGGGTCTACCTGTGATGGTCAAACGACCCATGATCCCGAGGAAAGTAGCGTTGCTACTAAGTGCTCCATGTTCACTGCACAGCTGACTTACTTTGTTTTTTCAAATGTAATCATTTCTCAACTCTCCAACAGTATTTAGTAATGGCGGGTAGTTGGCTTGAACACTGAGAAGTCTTGACTCAAACTTGCAAAATGATGTTAAAATACCGTGACAGTGCCCCTTTAAAGGGGCTTCGTCACGGTATTTTGAGTTATTTCTACCATCGACAAAACTACCTTTAAACTGAAAGGAAACCTGAAAATAATACTTAAGAAAGATAGGAAAACACCAAAGCGATAATAATAAACCTTAAAGGAACAAGGATGGTCAAGGATGGAGAAGATTGACACGGATTACAAACAACAAAATCAAGGCTAAGGATTTTTGTTTGTTTTTCTCTCCAGATGACAGAACAACGCAAGCAAAAACAGCGAATTGGTTTGTTGGGGCCTCACTCTGTGACTGCGTTAACGAACAGTCTGACGACGAACAACTTCAAGATATAAAGATTTTATAGAGAGAAAGAGAAAAAAGAAAACCAGTGAAGACTGGTGACTGTTGACAGCGTGAGTTGCAGTGGAAAGTTAGAGAGAGGAAATCCAGAGGTGAAACTGAGAGAAGCGTCGCCGACTTTTTGGGCTTCTGACCACGTCCAAGAAAGTTATTTTCGTAGGAATATCTTTTATGTGGCTCAGGCGATGAATTATCAGATGATTATAAATCTGATCGTGAATTTTGTACCCGAAAACCAATAGGCTACATTGCGTTCTGTGCCTTAAGATACATGACATTTTGAAGATTATAAATACTAATAAGAACATTGTATAGTACAACGACAAGCAGTCTTAAACCTGGCAAAAATGTGTTTGATATCTTTATTTTAGGTAGATAGATTTCGCTGATGGTTGCGGTATTCTTAATGGTCGATTGTTGTAAAAATTGTCAGCTTTCTCATTTGAGTAGTATTTTAAAACTATCTGTTTTGAAGAAAATAGTACAAAATACTTATAGATAACAGAAATCATATCAAAAAAGGAAGTAACTAAAGTTGTTATAAAATTGTTCTGCTTGGAAGTCCAGATACAAATATTCCAAACCGGCCTCAATGCAGCTCTTTTATGTTGATTGTATATACTGATATGAGTTGTAGTATACTCATAACCCCCCATCCTCCCCTCCCCCACGCTTGACTTTGTATTTATATTTGGACGAGTCAAAATTAAATGTTGATGACTGTTATGTCCATGAAAATGATTTAGTCTTTTTTCCGCTTGATTCCAATGCAAAATTTTCGACGCGTTTTGAGACTGGCCCCAGCTATCCTTTTTTTCGTATTCCTGTAGGCATTCCAGTACCGTGCGTTCAGTACGTTCCTTGGAACTTTTGTGTATCGGTATTTACAAATATGGCCTGTTGCCATGTGGCGTCATTTTCCAAAATCAAAAATGATCAATCCTTCTGAAGTTTTAGTTTCATCGGATATTAGATCCTCTGGGGCCTATACGTTTTTAAACGTTTGGCTGGATGGGCACCAACATTTCTTCTTCATACAAAACTCTGCAAATTTGGGTGAAACTAAAAAACGCGCAAATGAAAACCCGCGCAGACCTAAATCTTGGTGAGGTTGCTTATAGATCAATCATCTACCATATCCCAGGTTCTTGGCTTGTTTTATGGAATGGTTACGTTTTTATTAGTTTTGATGGCGTGACAGTAAACCACGCACTGTGATCTTTTTGTCACGGCAGAATATAAAGGCATTTCGTGACGGCCGAAATAACGGTAACAATAGTAGTTTCCTGTAATTTTGGTTTGTCATTCAATCCTTGTCACGGGAATCAATGTTATGTTAACATAAGTAGTTATGTAAGTTAGTTTGGTTGTCACGTAACGATGCTTTCCACTGGGGAGGTTCACGATCCAGAAACGAGACAATAGGCTGAGTTAGCAACAGGATGGGGACGTCAGACGACGACTGGAGGGCGCGCGGAATAGCCTGGATTCTGTTCCAATTTGACCATATTTGGGTATTTGTTCTGCGCGCACCTTCGTCAAGTGACTTTCCCTTTCTCTTGTTAAATCAGCCTAATCTTGTTCCTCCTCCTATCTTGTCCCCCAGGGAGGGGAGGTTGGCAAGAGACCTTGGGGATTCTGGGTGCTCGTAATCTATCCGGAAATTTCGCTTGAAAGTCAAATGGAACAGTAATCCTCCCGAAAACATTACACTACCTGCCTATGTTCGGAACGGAATGGCGGAATTTTTTACAGTTTTTAAACCCCCTTTGTTGCAGTAGGCGGAAGGTGGATGTTGATTCCCCTTTGAGGGACAGAACTCGGACGGATCAACTCAGTTCAAGAATAAAAAAGATAGTTGCCATTCTTATTTAAATCCGCGATCCGATTTGATCTGGTCCGAGCTTTATACCTGGTCACTGTTGTCACTAAGCTCTCTAGAACCTCTAATTTCATTGGATCTTGTTAGCACGAAGCTCTGTTATGTTAGGGCTGAGGTCGATTGTTACTATAATTTTTTCAGCCAATCCTGTGAGACGTTTCGAAGAGCTTCCGAAGTGCTACTATGATCAAAATATTCATTTCTTCTCTTTTTCCTTTAGCGTCAGAGAGATCGTGGGCTCTGGGACAAGTATGCTTGTCCTCGATCCAGCCAGGGCGGAAAAAGGCCCTCTGTATACACCGAATGCAAATATGGCAGTGTCGCAGTGATATGTGTATCCCCGCACACATATCACTAGTGATATGTGTACCCCCTCCGATATGGCAGCCAGTGATATGTGTATCCCCCACCCCCCTCCCCTCCAAAAAATAAATAATTACGGCTAACTTGTGTTAATGGACGGAAATCGGTGAGCACAGATCAGACATGATTTTTTCAAGGTGGCAACACTTGAAACCATGTATTTGCAACCATTGAAACCATTTATTTGCAACTGAACCATCGTCCACAATCAGAACTGTAAAGACTGACAGGACTCGTGAGTCCGACATGTCCCTGTAATCGAATGTAAATTTTACCACTGGATTTCATGCCTTGGCCAGATAATATTCTTATGGGCCAGTAGCAAACATCAAACAATCTACTGGAAATATAAAGGAATCGAAATTGTCATTAAAAAAATTATATATCTTGGGGATACACATATCACTGGTGACTGCAATCGTAGTGATATGTGTATCCCCTGGCCTATCAGCGTTGTCGGCTGTCTAGCAAAATTACTAGCTATTAGCTTTTTTACTGTATCCCGATAATATTTTGTTTAAGTGCATGAAATATTCCATCAACTGACAACAAGTATTATTGGTCAGTTCCCAATTATCACTGTCAAATTTAAAAACTAGACAGCCGACCCCGCGCTAGCCAGGGAATACACATATCACTGAGATCGCCAGTTCAGTGATATGTGTATCCCCAACATATCTCGCATGTCACGGGAATCGTAGTCAGTGATATGCGTATCCCCTAGTAAAGCAAACGCTGTTGTCTGCCCAGCAAAGTACCAGCCAAGCTTATATATGGCTAGTAAGTGTATTATTGATTCCAAATTGACAGACGACAGCGAGTTAGCCAGGGGATACACATATCACTGCGATGGCCGTTCAGGGATATGTGTATCTCCAATATATCTTGGGGATACACTGTGGATACGCATATCGCAAACGTAGTCAGTGATATATGTATCCCCTTGTTAAAGCAAGCGCTGTTGTCTGTCCAGCAAAGTACTTGCTAAGTTTATATATGGCTAGAAAGAATATTATTGATTCTACAAATTAATAGACGACAGATATCACTGCGATCGCTGTTCTGTGATATGTGTATCCCCTGATATAGCCTAGTGCAATTTCGAATTGATAAAATACTTCAAAATAGCACTCATAGGCGCAGTGGCAAGCGAATATTTTGTGAAAACGTTGGGATACACATATCACTGAACGGTGATCTTAGTAATATTGGTATCTCTGGCCGCTGTCGTCTGGCTAGACACTTGCCAAAAACAATCTCGAATCAATAATATCCCTTTGCGTACCAAGTGGCCATACATATTATTCAGTTGCATTCTGATGGGCGTTGACAAAACCCGGACCGGATCGGATCGGATCGGATTGACAAAACCCGGACCTGATCGGACCGGATTAACAAAACCTGGATCGGATTGCGTCCGATTGACAAAACCCGGACTGGATCCAAAAAAAATCGGATCACTATAAATTTCTGTCAAATGATCACTTAACATTTCATGATCAAGTTTTAGCCTAGAAATATGACGGCCTTTATTCGCAGCTCAGGGAAGCAAAGTTGTAATGGTTCTTTTTCGTATAAGATACTCCACAGGCGCCCCAAGCTCACGACACTAAAGGTATAGTTGTTTCGCGTAGACAGTAGTAGTAGTAGTAGTAATTTATTTATCCACATTTCACATATGAGTACAATTAACTCGTTTTAACGTGAACGTGCTATATAATATAACTACATCATAAAGTAAAATGGGAAAATCAAGATATATATATAGGAAATAAATAGGCAACATTAAGCTACAGAAAACAGACGAGGTAAGTTTACATACTTTATGTTTTTGAAAACTATACATAAAAATGCCGTAAGAAACACATTTGTGGCCTTCCACACTGTACTTAGTTTTTTTAATTCATTTTTAAAACATTATGGTAAATTACTTACCCATTATTGTAAATAGTTTCCGAAAATGCTTTTGAGGAGCAATTATTAAAGATTATCGTTATCATAAGAAACGTTTTGATCAAACGCTATGGCGGACTCCATACACTGTTTTTATAGAGCGCTCAAAATCGACGGTCGGAAAAAGGCTGGGTGGTGAAACGGGGAGTCCGCTCTTGGTCCAATGTGTGATACGGAGAAGGACTGGCACGAGCGCTCTTTCGACACTCCCGGTGGCCAAAAATCTCCTCTCGACGAACCGGAAATGAATTTTTTTTCTTCCTTTCTAACCCACCTGTAACGTATTAAAAAGGCCTTTTTGATATGTTTGGCCCACTACTGAATACTATTTTGTCTGTTAGAATATCACTTAAAGGCGGACAATTTCGAATATTCTTGACGTTTAAATCAAGTTTTTAATGCCAGATATAGTCATCTGATATGGATACAAGTTAAAACGCGTGTTTTAACATGTTTATTTAAAGGGAAAAAAAAAAGAAAAATAATTCATGCAAAATGCTCCTCGTTCTGGGCTCCCCCCTACCCCCCTCATGGGGTAGAGTTAACGGGAGAAAAGTCCACCCGCACGAGGAGCCTCCAACATCTCTTCGATGCAACTAACTTTAAGTAAGAGGTGAAAAGCTCTTTGCCTCCCTTGTGAAAGGCATTTCTTAGACTCGCACGAGGCGTGGCCTCGTTTTGGTGCTAAGCTTGTTTTCGTCCTATAACGCCATGCAATTGCTGTTTTCATTTGTTATCTTGACAGACGTGTTAAACTTGTGATTTTCTTCACACCTATTAGCTTGACAGTAGCTACAGCTTGAATGACCTTAAAAACTTTCTCTTAAGCATTTTCGTGGTAATCTGCTCAAATTTGAGTGAACAAAAAAAAAACAGTGTCGAATGCAGGAATGTCCCGCTTATCATGACCAAGTTGTGTTTCACTTCTTCTTTCATGAGAACTCCACTTTACTCCAGTCTAAAGATCGATAGCTTTTTCATAACATAACAAAAAATTAGCTGGATATATTATTTGGATATAGTAATAACACTTTGCGAGTTTGAGTTTCCCCTGAATTGCAAGGAACAACGTGATGTTTCACCTAGGGACAAATACGATACCAGAGAGAAGAGCTTTCTTGCATAGACTTTATTCATAAGTCGAAAGCTTACGCGTACAACTAGCGCGAGATCTTACTCATTCACAGCTCGTAATGTCCAGTTTTGATCCCTGAAAAACTCACCTTTTCCCATTGCCTCAGAACAAAAAAATGCGGCAAAAAAGCTGTTGATTTACATAGAAGGGAGTTCCGCGTAATTTCTGTAGAAATCTAAGTTCGAGTGTAAGTAAGTGGAATCTCCTTGCTAGGACGCGCTCGTTTCACTGCCTTACGTATAAGCATCTACATACTTCTTTCTCAGCCATCTTCGATTGAGGTTCCACGTGACCATTTTGGCGGGAAATTTATGGCGATCCGATTTTTTTCGGATCCGGTCCGGGTTTTGTCAATCGGACGCAATCCGATCCAGGTTTTGTTAATCCGGTGCGATCCGGTCCGATCCGGTCCGGGTTTTGTCAATCCGATCCGATCCGGTCCGGTCCAGGTTTTGTAAACGCCCCATTCTGATCTTCTTCCGTTTATATTTTGGATCGGTTGAAACTTTAAAATATAAGGCACCTTAAGATACCCCGATTTTCACGCACGGGTACGGCTAGCGCCGTTTTGAATTCATTAAATGATGACGTGATCGCGGCCTTCCCGTAAAAGCTACACGTTTTCCCGGGGTAATCAGTGGTCTACACGTGAGTTCGCTCCGGGTAAAAATGGAGAAACGGGTAATTTTTAATGGTCTTTATCTTTGCTTGTTAGACTAGAAGCGTATCCAGATTCTTGCATAAACACTTGTTTTTCTGATTTGAAGCGTTTTGGGACTACGAAAAAGTTTTCTCGAGGTACAAATGTGAAGAAATGTTTGCCCGTCAAATGACGTGCTGCTTTCCAAAACACGCGATGACTGAGGTGTAGTCTCTTCGCCAAAGTTTAGTTGAGACGCATGTCAAATAAATTTAAAATGCAATAGGCCATGAACCATGATGAAAAATACCTTAATTGAAATTAAATACTTTATGTTGACTTGGAAAGATACTTCTTGATTAAAACCTTTTTGATAGAAGTAAACGAGGCTTCTTCCATTTTTTGAGTCGAAGACATATTTGTAGTATATTGTAAGAAAAAAAAAAGGCAATTAAATCTGATAGAAAAATATTCCTCGGCCAATTTCAGACGATGTTCATATGGCATACGGAACACGATATAGCCCTTGCATTTTTGCGCAGATCGTACCTGGTGTCACCCGGTGTATCTTAAGTTTGATTGGTTTCCCGTGTAGCCGAGTACGGGTACGGGTAGCCCTACCCGTACCCGTACCCGAAACCGGGGTATCTTAAGGTCTCCATAAACCCACAAAATCTGTCCCTCGTAGCCACCATGTTTTCCTTGAAGCCTTTGGAGGCCCGTACAGAACTTCAGTGTTTTGTGTATCCCTACCGGGGGTACACATATAACTAGTGATATGTGTGCGGGGATACACATATCACGGGGGTACACATATCACTGCGACAGCAGACCACTCGGTCGGCGCCCGGGACGAGTCGAATGAAAGCGAGGCTAGTTGGGCTTCGATGTTTTGTTTTGACAATGCTTTTCCAGAATAGTCCTGCTTGGTTGTCGATTTGGTCCCGTTGTTTCGCCCTACCTACGCGTTTTTGTGTTCCTGAATGCCACCGCAACAGAGTGGAATCTTCCACAGCAGAGAAAGTTTTCTTTTTTTTCAGTTTTCTCGTTCGCCTCTGAGGGGAAACCAAAGAGACGGAGGCAAGGAGTTCACATTCGCTGAAGGAACTGTTTAAGTTCAGGTTGGAATCGATGTGTAAGCGATTGCATTTAGCTCCAAGTTGTTGTCATTTGGCTCAATGCTTTCACTGGTTTCAGCGACGGGGCAGTTGAAGTTCATTCGCTTGGTTATTGCACCGTAGTATTTATATTTACTTCGTGCGATTCCGCGCATGATGCGAGTGGACGCGAACGTAAATAACTTCTTCCTTTGAGACAGAGGATATCATTCAAGGAGACTTTTTCTTTACCTTGGGGAGGGTATTGGCCATGAAAACCGTGTTGGAACACCACCAGACACCACATAAACTCGTCATTTGAACGATTTTCTGAGATCTTCTATCCTGAAACGTAGCAAACAAACTTTAGTTCCCGCGGCGATCGTGAACTCCTTTTCTCCGTCTCAACGAATTGCCATTGATCCACCATTTTCCCTTAGAGGTGAACTGTGGAAGATTTCTATCCCCTCTCGTCGCATTCAGAAACACAACAACTCGTAGGCACAGCGAAATAAAACAACAGATCGACCACAAAGCAAGAGTTTTCTGGGGAAGCATTTTAAAAACATAGGCACGCAAGGTGTGCAAGAGTTATTTTTTTGTGAACTGAAAGGTTTCAGAGATAGCAGAATTCTGAATTGATAACATGTAAAATGTTTTACTAAACAAACTACAGTAACCTGACATGTCTCCAAATTACTATAGATATCATCTTATTTTCTAACAGGCAATTTGATTCGTTCTTTGTTACAACCCACACTGTGATTTGTGTGACATGCGCACATGCATAACTCCCCATCACTCACCGATCTCATAGCCCTTTCAACCCCAAGAGGAATTTTTGCTCAAAAATACTCATGCCGTTAAGAGAACTTTTCGCATTTTATAGGAGTCATAAGTTTACCCTTTTTACAAAACAACACTACTTCACCGAAAATAGAAAGAAAGAGAAAAAAAACTTTCCGATACATTGAAAGTCTGATTTTGCACTTTAAGTTGATGCCACGCAGTCTTAAAAAAATATCGAACTGAAATGAATGTCATCAAATAAAGCTATAAACTGCTAGTGCAGAGACGTAAAAACAGTTTAGAAATGAAAGCTTCTTTTTTGTTTAATATCCTGGAAACAAAAGCTGACAATTTGTAAGCTCCCATTGAATTTATTCCCATAGCAAAAATAGAAGTGTCAAGTTACCATTTGTAACTAAAAGTAGCAAACATCTCGTGCGAACTATTTTAATCCTCCGACACGAAAAACAAAAGTGTCAAGTTACCATTTGTAACTAAAAATAGCAAGCATCTCGTGGGAACAGGTGCTGACGATTGGTTAGCTCTAATTGAATTTACTCCCTTGTGAAAAACAAAAGTGTCAAATTACAATCGTTACCTGTACCTATTGTAAACGTTCGAACTCTTTCGAATCAAAATGGTCTTCTCTCCCCTAAAACATTTCCTAAGAACTAGAAGCAACGATGCGTGACGTCTAATTGAATTTACTCCTTGTGAAAAACAAAAATATCAAGTTACCTTTGTAACTAAAAATAACATCTCGTTCATTTGCATACAACTAGCTCACGCACTGTTTCAAACCTCAAGGCTCATCTCGTCCATAACTAAAATCCTCAACCTGACCCACCAAATTTGCCGAATGAAAAAACCCAATATATGAATACTTCCTCCTCTTTTATAGAAGAATAAATATGGCCGTTCTGAACTGTATCGGGATCAAATCTTCTCGTATACCATTTACCTTTAAAACAAGAAATTTGATTGGCTGTTTATAGTAGACCCGATCTGATTGGTGTGACATACATACATCTCTCACTCACTCACTCACTCACTCACTCACTGATCCATTGACCCGTCCACAACATACTTGACGCGTCGACTAAGAGGTAAGAGTGGTCCACATTTGCATTCGGTGTATAAGCGCCCTGATCCAGCTCTCTCAAGATTTTAAAGTTTGTAATAGCGGACCATTAATTAGGAAAATTTCAGTCAAAATAAACAGGTGTCTTTTTGAACTGATGAAGGCCTAAAACTTCGGTTACTTAGTGGTTCAGTTACATAGTTTTGAAATACAACGAAAAAGAATTGACTTTTGGCCGCGGTAGCACTTTCAAAGATTGCTGGACACGTTTATTTCAAAGGAGGGATTGCACTTGGCGGTTTTGCGTGTAACTTGTGTCGTAACAAACTGAATTGGTTCAGAAAAACACGATTAAGTGTTCTCTATTCAAATTCACATTTATATCTCAAGTTCGCGGTAGCGACAGTTTTGTTTAGCCTTGCAGTCGGGCTTAGCTTGAGCATTAGTTCCTTTGTCCGATTCCTCACTCACGCCTACAAAAGCGCCACCATTCTCGACAGCATCTTTATCGTCGCCAGCTTCGTTGGTTTCGGATTCTTCTTCCAATTTCCTTGCAGGAATTACTTTAAAAAACGCCTCTTTCCAGTCCTTTGTTTCTGTAAAAACCAACAAAATCTCAAACACCTGATTAACAGTGATCACTTTCCTGGACTTCAGCTTAACAAACTCGGTGATTGGCAGCTGTGCATGAGCGATTCCCCGCTGGACAGCGAGCTCGTAGCATAGGCCTTTGTGATGGTTATGATCGACAAGTCCACCGATGATATACGCCTTGGACTCGTCGACTTCGCCTAAAACATTGGGAGAATCCGAGGTCAAATAAACCACGTCTTCTTGCGAGAAGACATCACTGTAGGGTTCCGTCTTAATGTGAACATCCCAATTTCCATAGTTACACTTGATCTCTTCCAGTATTGTCTTCGATTTCCCCCCGAAACTTGTGAGGTAAAGCTGAACTGGATGCTTCGCTCGTCTGTTGATGGAATACGTCCTCTGAACTTGTTTCAAGAGTTTATGAATATCACGATCGCTCATTAAATCATCAAAGCTCAGGTCTATGGCGATACGAAGAGAAGAAGCGTCGTGCGAACTCATTGACTTAAATGCAAATTTCGACCTTTTAGGAAACGAATCAGCACATGCACTTGTCTCTCCTTCTTCCTGCAGTTTCCTTTTTTGTGCTTTCTTTCTCTCCTTCTTCTCCTTCCTTTTAACTTTTCTAAGTTCCACGAATAATTGGTGCTTCTGAAGTCTTTTTCTCTGTCGCTTCGACATCGTTTGTTGTTCCGTCTCTTCTTTTTTAGCTCCGTTATCTTCCATGACTTAATGTGGTGGTCGTGAGGGGAGAACTTCGTAATTACAGCCAGCAATTAACCATGTTTTTGAGTCCTCACTGGCGACTCAAACAGAAACAGAGTACTTCAAAGATCCGCCATCTTGAAATGTCCCACAATTCTTAGGGAACCCTTTAGTCCCCAGGAGACCTCGGGAAACCTCTGAATAAATTTTGGCGCCTGGAAACGAATTCAAAACTGAGCCACACTAAGTTAAACTTTGCGAAATTTTTCATTTTACACCGTTGTTTATAGCCGATTTTAGGGGATAAAATGGCTAGAAACATCGAACACCACATTCAAAACACTGTGCTTCAAGCCACAAAGGTTATGGAAGAGCAGGTCGATTCAGAGCTTGACAAACTCGACCGCATGACTACAGATGAAATGGAAGAGCTTCGGGAAAAACGTTTGGAGCAATTGAAAAAGCAAGAGGAACAAAAACGGGAGTGGCTTCATAAAGGGCATGGGCAGTACACCGAGATTCCAGGAGAGAAAGAGTTCTTTAAAGAAACAAAGGATAGCCCCAGAATCGTTTGTCATTTCTATCGCGATAGCACATTTCGCTGTAAGATCGTGGACAAACATCTAGCTCTGTTGGCGCCCAAACATATCGAAACAAAATTTGTCAAAGTCGACGCCGAACGCTGCCATTTCCTCGTTGAAAGATTGAATGTACGAGTCCTACCGACTATACAGCTGGTCAAAGATGGAAAGTTCGTAGATAAGATCGTAGGATTTGATGATTTAGGTGGCCATGATGAATTCACTACAGAGATGATGGAGTGGAGAATAGCCCGATCTGGTGTGATCAATTACAGCGGAGACTTGAGTGTAAGACCTGATCAGGCCGTTAAGAAAAGTTCCACGTCCATACTGAAGAAAACCATTAGAAGTAGAAGAGATATGGATGACGATGAAGACTCTGAAGATGATGACTAAACTTTTTAACTTGATTACATTTTACTAAACTAAAGTTCTTCTTACTTTGTAAGTACTAAGACTATCCAAAGGGAGGGTTATACTGGCCCCTAAGTTATTATTCTGACTTTGTGATTGGTCATAAATGGCTGATGAATTATGAACAACCCCTTCGGAGTTTGTGGTGAGTAAAAAACAGTTGAACCTGCTATCTTCAACTATCAAGGGAAAAAATAGTTTAAAACAATAATTATTATTCCTTGAGCATACAATAGATATGAGATGGTAGGTAGCCAATTAGGTGCCAAGTTCCTCATTAACTATACTGTCTTATCCAATATAGAAAACACCCCTCAAAATTGCATGTACACATTGTTTTTTATATTTACGATATTTTTAGAGCACAGTACAGTGGTTCATATAATCGTAGGTGGGGACTCCGATCATAGGCGTACGAGCCGGGGGGCGGGGGGGGGGGGGCTGCAGCCCCCCCAGTCGCAGAAAATTTTGAGATTTTTCGGGCAAAACGCTGATGATTCGGGCAAAAGTACTCGGGAGAAAGCGTTCTAAAAGGTAGTCAAGGCCTGGCTTGTAGGTTACTTTCACTGGCGTTTGTCTTGTCAAATCGGAGTTAAGGTCAAATGATCTAAGGATCCACAATTGCAGGTATTCTGTTTTGGAAAAGCCATATGCCAATTAAATGTGTACCGTGGGAATCCATGATGTTATTTCCACTAGTGACAAAAGGATGAAAGCAAAGGACGACCAAGATGGGCTCCTGCCAAGACTTATGTTTTTGTGGTGGCTCTAAAAAGAGCCCTTTTGAATGGCTCCGCAAAGTGCCAGTTTAAAATTTTCCTGAACTTCTCGCACGAGGAACAATTAACTGTTTCTTTTCTTTTTACCAGGGTGTCGGATGAAGTCATAGGCTAGGAGTACGCAATGTTTCAAAATAACTACAGTGGAATCCTGATTTCTCGAACCCTCATTTTTTCCGATCCTTCCGATAACTCAAACCAAAAGTCGTTTCCCTCTCCTCACTCAAACACCATAATTTCACGAACTGTCCGGCCGATTTTTAAAAGCAATTTTCATCAGTTCCCTTGGATGTTCCAAAAAATCAGAATTCGGCTGTGTTTCCGTAATGATAACAGTTTCATTAGACGTAAGAATTGGGAATGTTTTTGTTTTTACTGCGATTTGAGTACGTATATACAACTGACACTTTCGGGCATTTTGTAATTTTTTTCGGGCAATAAGGTCACCGCCCCCCTAAGTCCGAGGGTGCCCGTACGCCTATGACTCCGATATAAAAATAATGGCAGAGCTGGTCATACTTTTTACTTTAATGGGTTTTAAAAAGTGATTTTGGCACCTGTTAGGGTGTTCAGTCTCAAAAGAACCACAGCGAGAGGTTTTCTGGTACCTTTTAGAGTCTTGAACCAAACAAAATTCGCAGGACAGGGCTGTGCTCTAGAAGTGCCCGGGTACCACATGTGACTAATTTTTACCTTTTGGTGACTGGAAAAACTTACTCTTATCATATCAGCAAGTGCAGGGCACCCAGGATTTCACTGTTAGGAGCCTTTGGGCTCCTTGTAAATTTAGGCCACAGCCTTGCAGAGGGTAATGTGTTGTGTCAGAATTGATATCTCTTAGGGGTGAAAAACTTTCAAGCCACACCCACAAAACAGGATCTTGATATATCTTATGGGTTCTTCGCAATTTTTGAAAAGCAGTCCATCCTTTTTATATGGGTGTCCCCCCTCACCATGATGGTTAAACCAATGAAAACTCTCAAATCGCATTGTGTGGTTCCAGAAAATAATCTATACTCCCCTCACAGAAGGGATTGGAATTTTCTTGGGGGGGGGGGGGGTGTGAGGGGTACTGTAAGGCCAAAAAATTTAAAGAAATGTATGAAGCTTAATTCAAATTTCCAGAGGGGGGGGGAAGGGGTTCTGAGAAAAAATCCCTTCCATGGTGGTAGAATGGATGTTTTCTGGAATTATACATTACTCAGTGATTCGGTTTCTAATAATTTCAAAAGAGCTGGCTTGAGATAACTAATAGTAAATGACTAACAGAATACAAAGAAGCAAAAATGATTTGAGATTGTGGAGAGTTTGATTTAACCAAGTTTAAGATAGCAAGGTTGAACTGTAATAGTAGCCGTCCTTTGCAAGGCAGCAACATGAAATGACCAAATCCTGCGTTGTTTGGAGAACGTGAACCACAACTGCTAATTTTTCATATTTTAATTTGGAACTGAACGCATTCGTAGCATATTCAGACTATGGAAAGGCAGCTAGAGTAAATAGTTATAAGAGAACAACTGAATAGATGCTGTGTAGCACTTAGAATTACTGTGAAATTAAAAGTTTTGTCTAAAAAGTGCTTATGTTCCTAATATATTATTATATTGTTTCCTTTTATATTAGGAACATAAGCACTTTTTGGACAAAACTTTTAATTTCATAAGAAAACAACTGACTGAACTTTCATTTGGAACAAGAGGGATGGCTTTCATAACAAGCAAGCCACAATGGGAATGACAGCAACATCGCCACTAAACAAAAGGTTTTATGGGTAACACAGTGGCTGTTCATGTGCATTATACATGTAAATCTGTGTACATTTCTTTGCCATCCTTTGCACAACAACAATGTGAAGTGAATACGTGCTGTGTATTTTGGTGAATGTATTTTAATTTGGACTTGAACCCTTGCATTATAGATTTGATTGGAGCAAGTTCTGAGACCAATAGGCACACTGAACAGATTTAGAAAATTGCAAAATCCCAATGTTAAATTTAAATCTATTTTTACTGTGTGTTGTCCTCAGGGTTGCTGTCGTCATTGCTTAAGCTCCCTAATGAGATCCTGAGACAGACACATGTCACTCATAAATTATACACATGTAACAAAAGACAACAAAATGTTGTATCTTATCTGGTCATAATTATTCAAAGCATATACTTTACCCTACAGCAATACAGAGGTTGGTAGACCTGCATTCCAACACTTTCTGAGCAACTGTAACAGGAATGGATCTTTTTAATAAAGGTCAACAGACCATTTTACAGTTTCCCTCTTAGTGACTTGGCCTTTGAATGGCAGCGAGGCTGGAGGTGAACCTTGTTTTGATACAGACCTCTCTGCTTTTGTTGTGTAAATCAAGTTGTTCTTATGCTAACTAGGTGCATTTACATGACAAAACCACAGAGGCCTGTATCAAAACAAAGTCACCTCCAGCGTCGCTGCCATTCAAGGCCAGGCCACTGAGCAGACAACTGTAAAATGGGCTATTCAAAACAGTGTTGGTATCAGTAGTCAGACAAGAATTTTCTTGAAAATTCTTATCAGATGAGCCTCTTATTTCCTTTGTTACTATTGCTTTGTTTAGGAACACCCTATATCATCATCCTTACTATAACAGTTGTTGCACTGGATTTGGATTTCATTTGAAACTATGAAATAAGAAATTTTCTGTGAAAAACGTACATTGGGGTTGTAGAAGTCACCTTTTTTTTCACAAGTATTTCTATCCTTGTGCTTGCATGATCTTAACTGATTTTAAAATTTCATGTCTTAACCCAGACTTCATGAAAGTTCTAAAACCACTTTGGAGACAAATTATAACAAATATTATAAAAGCAGTCTTCAGGTCATCTGTAGAACTTTAGAGATTTTGTCTAGAAATGTGATGATATCAAGAACTAGTGGAATGCATATATCTACTATTGATTTGTACTTTTCTGTCAACCTGTTGCAAAGTCCCACTGTCGTGCCATACTGATGACCCGGTGAGTTACCGGACATACAAATCAAGAAGCAAAAGTATGATTTTCAGGAGTGGGGAGGGGGGATGAAAATTGAAAAAAACTGCATGTAACTAATGTGCAACATGTTGCAACATGCCACTTTCAAAATGGGATAAAAATGGTGCAAAATACAGTATTAAGTAGTGTACCGATAGTTTGCACAGTTCAACATTCCCAAAAATTCTACAAACACATCCTTGCCGGGGGCTGGTAGTCCTGTGGATAACGCAAGTTAAGTCACGCAATGCCACTTTTGTAAAACAAATCCAATATGGTATATTTATATGAAAGAATACTTCATTTGTTCAGATACTGGTGAAAAAAAACCCAAGGAGGGCCTTAAATTTTATTACTCTTGCAAGAATCGTGTACCGGTAAAAGCTATCAGCCATTAAAATCACCCGAAGGCCACTGCGGGTGTATGAAACAATAACGAGTCACGTGATACAAATCCACCATTTGTTCGCGCCACGAACCGGTGAGAGGCTCGCGCCAAAACCAAATATATCAATAACTTCACGCCGTTTATTTCACAACCTGTGGATTTGTTTACATCGTAAATGCAAGAAATAGTCTTTGGGGATTTGTATGGTCAGCATCACAAAGCCTTGGCTAGTCACAACGCTCCTATGTTGTCTCTTGGGGCAGCGATTCTGAGACGATCGAACGAGCCAAATGAAATATTCCGCCTGGACGTGTTGGTCATAGAATATGTAAGCTTAAGCTATAATGATAATCTCCTTGCTGTATTTTACTGGTAGCCTTTATGCGATCAAAGAAATTTAGCTCTATTTCCTCCTATTTTAAACGTAAGGAACTGTTTTATGTGCTTGTCGTTTGTATGCTATATGTAAAGGCGAAAGTTTCTCCTGATGCTGGTGTCACATTTGTAAATTTCTACAGTCATCAATTCGTGTTGCATTTCAGGTGATTTGTATAGTTCGAGGTATGCCTGTTTTGCTCCCTTTTCTGTGCTTCATCAGGGATGGTAGTAATTTGAAGCAGCTAATTTCTTATATATTTTTTGTAATATAACGTAATTTGTCGGGCATTTTCCATAGCGAGCTATATCATGGAGAAAGTCCAAGTGGAAAAACTGGCCCTCATTTTAACAATCCAAGGTCATATTTGACCAGAGAATGTTGACCGTCGAGAAATCAGAATTTCTACTTAACCTTGCCTACTGCTTATTGTAGACGCAGGAATTTTAATTTTATATTTATCCATCGTTAAATTTTAAGCCAACTATTTCGATTTTAACAATGAAACATAAATGACAGCAATACGCTTAAAAGCGTATGTAGCACTTTCTGGGCCATTCGTGACTTTTTGAAAATGAACTTTATTGTTATTTCTCGTAGATTGCCACAAATTTCTTGTTTTTGTACTAAATTCAAAATCAAATCAACTTGTAAAGAGTCTTATAAATTTCTGAATCGACTACAAGGGGAAAAATAGGTTTAAAATTTTTGACCATAATTTTGTGGCCTTGTCAGCATCCTCCGTAGCTCAGCCCCTCCTGTTGTCTCTTACTTTCCCTGTTACTGTCGATCGTGTTGGAAGTAAGCGAGTGAAACTCGCAACGTTTCGTGTGTTTAAGACCGTTATGAGGCTCTGTTTTGTACTGAGGACAGCTGGTATCACTAGAAAGACTCATGAAAACTCGCTGTAGAAATTATGGGAGAAGGAAAGGGTAAGAACTATCATTGTGACTGTGCTCTTGTTTTCGCTTCTTCGAGAAGCGACCGTTAATTGAAACGACAGCAATGCTCTAAGCTTATATTCCCCTTTCTGTGCCACAAAGCACAGCAATTGGCACTTTGTAGCTTTCATTTCTTAGCTAGATTACGACCTTTAAAGAGCTGACCTGTCGTGACAGGAAGTGCTTCGATTAATACGTGAAAGAGGGGTCGACTTCAAATTGTGAGTTTACCATAATCGCCATTGTTGTGTTTGCTTCTTCGTCTAGGATGACTGCCGATGGGCTGCCTCCATCCATTAAAGATAATGCAGTGAAAGACGTCGAGAAAGGTGCAGATTTGATAGAAGGGGTTGCTGGCAAAGATTCGCAGATTTTGCACGATACACGGTCGCAGAAACAGGCTTCAAAGAAACGACTTCACGAAGACCATGCGGAAGCATTAACAAAGGACTCAAGTTTTTCTGTAGCATCTGAAACCACGAATAATTCTGTCGGTGTTGCGACAAGGAGTAGTACAAGACCTTCAAAAAGACCAAAATTAGCAATTTGTGCAGCTAATGGAGTTGTAAACCAAGGTACGCTACTTGTTATAATAATTTACGTTTTGCACAAACGACACGAACTGCAAACCAGACCGCCATTTTGAGCTGCATGCGAAATCGGTTCCCACTGTTTTTTAGGTTATCACTGTAAGTAATTTGCTTCTTATAGTTTGCAGTTCCTTTTTTGGTTTTATCATCTTTTCCATTTTAAACTGTGGTTTAAAACTGCAAAAATTCAGTTAAAGTTCTTGGCTGATACAGACTTTTGTTTACTAATTGTCGATGTTGGATTTGGAACACGTATCACTTTAATCAGGCTGTAAGCCAGATATACTCTCTTTCGTTCTAAATAACATTTCTCTGAATTTCTGGATTTCCATTGAAAATTACGACAGTGAAATATTTTAGGTACTTTTCAAAGAAATATATGAGTTTTTGCCTCACTAAGTATCATGAAGATTTTATATGTTATTTGGCAATATTCAAACTATTTTATTATTTCTACATGGTCAGGCTTTTGCTGGGATCTACAATCTCCGACAAAAGTCTTGTCACACCTTGCAATATCTGTCATGATCAGGGAATTTATCAGTTTGTCCCCTTCCCTCCAGTTCAGTGTTGTTTATCGCGAAGAAGTTGTCATTGCTTGTTTACAACATTGTTGGGGTGGAAGGGGTTGCCTATTCTAGTGATGTCATCAGGTTTGTCTCCCAAATACCTGGTCAGCGCATTTTCGTGTAATCTGATCCAGATGTGCCAAGGACTTTTGTCATGGATTGCAGATAATATTTAATAAACAAACACTAGCCTTCATTTGGCGCAGAAATATGCTTGGATATTTGTCTGAGGACATTGTCTGTTCCTCAAAGCTCACAGTTTTTCTCGAGCTACAGCGGAAAACTGTGAGCTTTGAGGAACAGAAAATGTCCAAGGACAAACATCATAGCATATTTTCACACCAAGTGGAGGCTTTTGTGTTTAGTATCCTTCAAATCTCTTTTGCAACACGCACAGTTTTGAAAAGTGGGGAATATTCTCAATTAGTATATACTAAAACAGTGGATAGTGTTAAACGCGCGCTGATTGGCTCGTCAAACTCCGAATATCCTGCGCTATTTACCTCCGAGGAACTCGGGGAAAAAATGGCGTCCCAGTTTGCATCCGTTACAAGTGAAGAAATCATCCAAATTAATTTTTTGTGATGTATATTATCTCTGTCACTTTTTTTGTATATACTAATACAACTATTCACCTTGGTGTCGGTGGCTAGCGTTGGATATTTACCTCGCCGCTTTGCGGCTCGGTAAATTTCCACCACTAGCCACCTCCACTTCGGTGAATAGTTGTTAAATATTCTGCAGATTTAGCTGGGGAATATTTGGTCATGTGACGTATTTAGACCAATCACGCGTGAGCAAAAATATTTGATGGATTATAAAAAGTAATAGTAATTGGAGTGAATGTGTGAGTAATTCCTTATTCATGCTCCTCCAATTTGAAATTATGAGCACGATTGTGACCTGAATTGTACAACACAAGGTCCAATTACTAATTAGTCATATCTATAACAAATTTCGGGATTAAAAGTTGTCTTTTGAGAACTTCTTTTGAGCAAAAACATCTGTAGCACGCTTCATAAGTTTTGAAAACTGTGCAAGGCATTGCGAAAGAAGCCATTAAAGTGCGTGTAATTGACGTTCAAATCACATGGGCATCTAATTTCAGGTCTCCAATTATAAAAAGTTCAGACTGGATTCCTGTAATTGGACACCCATGTGGTTGTATGCTGATTACGTGACATATAGGCACCTAGAGAGCCAATCAAGATATAGAATTTCGTTCTAGATAAAATTATAGTAGTAATTGGACTGAGTAGAGAACAATTCAGGGAGTGATTGGGTGAGTGATTTCAAAATCAGACAAGCATATAAATGTACATTGCAAGGCAGGATTACTCATGATTGTGCACCGATTAAGTGTGCAGAGAACCAATAATGACTGAGAATTTTGTTATACAAAGGTTTATAGTAATAGTAGTGGATGAGATTTATAAGATTTTGAAGGCATGGGACATTTTGTTGTAGAAATACAATTACTGACAGCTTGGAAGCCAGGAAAAATGCTTTAATTTATTTTGCATTTTGCACCCTGCACACATTTCCAAGTATATGGTGAGGCTATACTGTAGTTTAGTTGGTTCTCAATCTAGTTGTTGTTTTGCTTGTTACAGAGAACAGTACTGGTAGTGAAACAGTGGTGTCATCATCGTCTCCACCAAAACCAAAAACAAAAAGAAGGAAAAAGAAAGTTAAGAGGCAATGGGAGTCTTGGGGTAAAGCAGAAAAAGACACTTTCTTTGAAGCTTTGCATGAATATGGCAAGGACTTTGATAAGATCTGCCACTTTATTGCGACAAAACACAAGAGAAGAGGAGACCCTCCTGCTCTTATTAAAAACAAAAATCAAGTGCGACATTTCTATTATCGCTCCTTAAACAAGATTGCTAAGTATCTGCCTGAACAACCGAGTGGGAATGACAACCAAAAGAAAATGATAATTGAGTTGAAAGGTTTGATTTGTTATGGAGAACTACGCAAGAGAATATGTGGCTGGAACGACAAACATGGCAAAAAGCTTGAAGAACTGCTTAGCCATGGAACAATTTCTATTCGCAGCAAAGGGAAAAATTTCAAAATCAAAGCACCTGTTCAATGTCGTGCTCTTAAACGGCTTACATCAACAGGACAAGGCAAAGAGGATGGCGAAGCTCAGTCCATTCCTATGCCAAATAAACTTGTGGTAGAGCTCTTGCCTCATAACCATTCAGCTTGGGCAGCTGTTCAAAAACTGTCAAAGAACCCAAGGTTGCGAACTTCAGTTCTACCAAAGAAACCACTAAGTTTGATGCTTCATTTTCTTATGAAGAAGTGGCAAGTTGTGTCCAGAAAGACTTTAGAACCATTGAAAATGTGTTTTGTTATTCCTTCAGAATTTAATGTCAGCTCAGATGTTGTAGACAAGCATACTGGCTCTCCAGCTTGCAAATCATCGTCGGGCGATCTTTGCTTTATAGAAAATGCAGCTACCCCAGACATTTTGCCAGTGGAAGATATAGCAAAAGCATGTTCACCACCTTCTTTGGTAGAAGAGAAATCTTCAGGGGCCAGTGTGTCTGGTTTGAATGGGATCTTAAAAGATGCTCCTCAGGAGGGGGCCAAGAGTGGCTGCAATTCTGCATCTACTGAATCTAATACACCAGACAGCAGTTGTGCTGATAGTGTCAGTCAAACTGATAAATCAGCTGGAGTGTCTTTGTCTTCGAGTGTGGAATGTTCTTCACAAAGATGTACTGAGACAACAGTAGAGCCTTGCTCTATTTCAGAGCCTGCTAAACAAGATTGTAATGACAAGAATCAGCCCTCTTTTTGGACATTAGAGACTTGTGGAAATATCACATTTGGAGAAATATTTTGCAAACTTGGACGGCCCCCAAAGTTAAAACTTGAGTATACATGGCATGACATTGAGAACAACCTTGCACCATCACAAACTGCTGTTTGTTTGACAACACTTGTAGATATTGCATCACAAGAATTTAAAAAAGGAAAAGAAAGCAGTGGGAAGCCAAAGACCACTTCAAAGTCTACAGATGCATCACACAATAAAAACTGTTTACACTCGGCAACCAAAGAGAAAGGTGCTTCTTCCAGTGTTTCAAAAGAGAAAACTGGGTCTAAATCGTCACGTCCTGTCGCTAAGACAAGCGACAAACTACCCTTCATCCTTCCCTCCGTGGTACCTCCAGCCACACAAACATCAACAAACAAGACTATTATTTCTGATCTTCGTCCCACTACTAGGATTCGTAAGAGACAACAGAGACCAAATGTACATAGAACTCTGTTACCACGACCAGTCCAAGCTCTGGGTAGTCCAAGCTCTGTTCCCCCCGGAGCTGTAGCAGTTTCTTTTATTCCACAGCCAGGACAAACAGTCGGTACCATCCTCGCATCTGGTGTTTCCACTTCAACAGCTACAGTGACAACTCAATCTAAGACAGTTGTTTCATCTAAAACACCACCAGGTTGGTTATTATTACTTTATTTACATTGCTTGCCTGTTGGGCAAGCAGTGGACAAAATCCACTGACCCAACTGCAAAATCCAATAGCTAGACAACACACAACTTTCTTTGCACACTGTATGCTCAGTCTCCTATCTTTTTTAAATCTACTAGCGTTCTATCACAAATGCCATTCTCTGATTGGCTACACTGCTCACTATCCACTCTGCAGTAGATAGTGAGCAGCGTAGCATTGTACCCTTGTTAACAAAATGATGACCCCTTCTTGGTGTTTTTGAAGTGTTTTGAGAAGAGGATTTAGATAAAGTTTTGAACAAGTAGTAGATTTATACTTAATCAATTAGATTATTCGCTCTCAATTTCTATTGCGTGATAGTAGACTCAGGCTGTGCCCTTGTCAACTATCGCACAATTGAAGGCTTCGGTGGAAAAAGGGCGTTAGGTTTTTTACTCAAAAATGAAATTTATCAAAAACGCTCCAAATTTCGCATGCAGTTTTGTTTAGGTTCGTTAGACAATGTTCTGCATGTTTTTTTGCTGAAGTTTGTTTCGTTTTCGAGATATTATGTATGCAAAAAACGCTGTATTTGTTGTCACGTCAGCACGTGACCGCAAAGACAGTAATTTCACTTAAAATCCAGCAAAATATTGATCTTTTGCAACGTGTAACCTCAAAAAATGTTGATGTCAGGTTAAAACCGTTAAAACTTTTATTTCACGTTAACGTGCAACCGCAAAGACGTTGATTTCACTCAAATTACAGCCAAATGTTAATTTCACGCAATGCGCAAGCTAAACAATGTTGATATCAGGTCATTTACAGAGACTTAAAATTTTGATTTCACATTATCACGCCACCGCAAGGACTTAAACTCTTAGGGTTTTACTTAGGGTTAGGGTTACCGCTCAAAACTAGGGCTAGCGTTGAAGGGTTAGGGTTACGGAACAAGGGTAGGCTTAGAGTTAACGCCTAGGGCTACCGCTTGAAATAGGGTTACCGCTTGAAAGTAGGGTTACGGAACAAGGTTAGGCTTAGAGTTAACGCTTAGGGCTACCGCTTGAAACTAGGGTTACTGCTTAAAACTAGGGTTACCGCTTGAAAGTAGGGTTACGGAACAAGGTTAGGCTTAGAGTTAACGCTTAGGGCTACCGCTTGAAACTAGGGTTACCGCTTGAAATAGGGTTACCGCTTGAAACTAGGGTTACGGAGCAAGGTTAGGCTTAGAGTTAACGTTTAGTGTTACCGCTTGAAACTAGGGTTAGCGTTGAAGGGTGAGGGTTATTGCCTAGGGTAAGCGCTAGCGCTTCATTGTTAGGGTTAGCGCTTCAGATAGCGTTAGAGTTAAGGTCAGGACGCGTTAGGGTTAGTGCACCGTTAGGCCAAGGAAAACAATCAAGATGTAACCTTAAAAAATGTTGATTTCAGGTTTTTAAAACCATTAAAATTGTGATTTCACGTTATCACACGACCGCAAAGACGTTAATTTCACTCAAATTACAGCCAAATGTTCATTTTACGCGATTTCACGTTAAGGCATGACAGCAAGGATGTTGATTTCACTTCAAATCCAGCAAGCTGTTCATTTCACCCAGCACGTAAACTCAAAAACGGCGATTTCGGGCCTAAATAGGTTAAAATGTTGATTTCACTTTAAAGCGTCACAGCAAGGATCTCTATTTCATTTTAACTGCCTGCAACGTATAAGCTTAAAAATGTAGGGCTGACAGATAACAGATTAACCCTTCTGTGCAACGTACAGGTCTCTCTCCTTACATCTGCATGGCCCCTGATCCCAGAAGTTTAAAACACTACAAATCATGCCGATTTGAAGTAAAATCAACGCAACCTGGATCACAGATCTATGTTTGAATCAATCGATCGCTTCTTGTTGGCCATTATTATGTTGGAATAAAAAAGGAAAAAAACACGCTCTGTAATTAGTTAAATATTATTGTGATTTACGGAGTCTTGTCTTGTCTTGTCTTGTCTTGTCTTGTCTTGTCTTGGCTTGTCTTGCCGAACGTGATCGAAATGCATGCCGGGAAGGTTCTGTTACACCTCGTGCGCGAGCAAACACGGAGGATGATGGAAGAAAAATTTTATAAGTCTAAAAGCAGTTCTCATTTCCAAACTTTGAAGCTAGCAACGCTTGGCAAATGGGCCACAACTCACGACAGGGTTTTATTCTTGGGCAAGAACTGCTCTTGGACTTTGCTGCCTGGATCGACCTGACTTCGAACGCTGATAACTGACTTGCCGCTGATATCAGTTGCGTTGGAAGTTACAGAACACGTTTTGCTTCTTTAAAACATGCTGGTGACTTACGGGTTATCAAGGCTTTATGATGCCTATCAACCACCAGGCAGGCTACAAGGTACTTAAAAACAATGCTTAAGATATTAGTCGAAAGAGCTGTACTGCATCATGCATCACTTCTCTTTGCTTTGACGCTCGATCGAAATTAACGTGTTGTCTCACGTCACAATAACCTGTATAAAAAAAATCTCTCCAGATTCCCGCTGTATACGCATTTTTTTTAAAATAGATATCTTCATTTTTGAAAAAAGAAAAGGAACAGAGCAAAAAAAAAATTGAGCGACCTCGTATCGAACCGGCGTCACGGCAAAACAAATTCGAATCTGGCCCGTTCAGCGCCTCATCCGCTTGTGCTAACGAAGCAGTAGTAAGAGCTTAAGGTATTATAGTGAGTTGATCGCTTAGCGAAACAAAAGGTTTCTTTTGTTTTCCATTCAACAAAAGGTCCCCAGAGGATGCCCTTGGAAAAATGTGTTTTTTGCATACGTAATATCTCAAAAAGGAAGCAAACTTCAGGGAAAAAAACATGCAGAACATTGTTTGACACACGGAAACAAAACTGCATGCGAAATTTGGAGCGTTTTTGACAAAGTTCACTTTTCAGTAAAAAACCTAACGCCCTTTTTCCACCAAAGCCTTCAATTATTTATTTATTTATTTATTTATTTATTTATTTATTTATTTATTTATTTATGTGTGTAATTTTTATTACTCATTTATTTTGTTAAATTTTATTGTAAATCATACAACCCGCCCCGATTAGCTTTGCTATATGCGGGTTGTGTAAGTTTATAAATTTATTTTTGATATAGTTAAATGGAATTTAACATAGTTAACGACTAGGAGCTTATCTTGTTTGCAGGTGGTGTTAGTGCTTTGGCCATCTGCTAGCCAGGGTTCGTACAGGTCATGGAAAACCTGGGAAGTCATGGAATTTTGCAATTTCATTTTCCAGGCCTGGAAAGTCCTGAAATTTAGGTGTAGGTCATGGAAAGTCATGGAAAATCAGTATGTTTTCTATGAATGAAAGGCTTTAAGATCCAAAGTTGAAAAATTAACTGGCAAGTCCAAAAAGCAAATGTAATTTCAGCTGAATAAATGATTGTTTTGATACTACTGCCGGAGGGAAATAGCTTAACTTCGGTCATGGAATATTTCAAAACGCCATGGAAAAAGTCTTGGAAAGTCATGGAATTTTGACAGGTCATAAGTGTACGAACCCTGCTAGCGTTTAATGTGTTATGTAGCGTTTGTGATATAGTCTGTGAATGTACAGAGTTGTGGCCAGGAGGTAGTCTGGGCAGTGGCATTCTTTGTAAGCGTTGGCCAATGTTCTGGCCGTGTATTAGCATTTGTTTAGCGTTGTTGTAGTCCACAGCGTTTGCAGCAGTCATATGGCAGTAGGAGTCCCGGGGCTGACTTTGTCCAGCGGTATTCTGGGTTAGTTCATGCGTTGTCATCCCATGTGCTTGCAGCGTGTTTATAACTCTGTTAGTGTGACGTTTGTTGGTTTAGTAGTTTTGGTAGTTGAGCGGTTCTCGGTGTTCTTCTCGATTGGTTTGCTATCTCCGTCGCTGTCCCAGTTAAATCAGAAGTTCTTCGTTCG